>JAVHYY010000407.1:0-101185 GCA_035221665.1 Okamejei kenojei | reverse complement strand
CTCAAATAAATCCATCTTGCTACAACGACATTAACACCCAAGATTGAACCTTCTGAACCAACTTCCATGGGGGGAACCTTGTCAAAGGCCTTAGCAATCCATATAGGCAAACATCCACTGCTTTACCCTCATCAATTTCCCTAGTTACCGCTTTCCAAAAAATTTAGAAGTTTGTCAAACATGCCCTTCAGGCCAAATCCATGTTGACTGTTCCTGATCATGACCCAGTTTATCCAGATGCTGATATATATTATTTTCTAAGTATCCTTTCCATTAATGTGCCACCACTGACGTCAACTAATTGGTCTATAATTGCTAGGTTTATTCTTTGAAACCCTTTTTAAACAATGGAACAACAATGCGCAGTAACGCCAATCCTACGGCACTATTCCAGTATCTTATGACATTTGAATTATTTTCTGTCATAGCTCCTGCTTTTTTACACTAACTTCCTCAATGTCTAGGGAATATCTGTCAGGACTGGAGACATATCCACTTTATATTTTTCAAAAGTGTCAGTACCTTCTCCTCTAGATTCTCATAGTTTCAATAAGCTTAACTCTACTTATTCCTTACCTCACAGAGTTCAATATCCTTCTCCTTGTGTTGAATACGAAGAAAAGAAATTGATCAATAGCTCCCAATCTCTTTTGGCTCTGCAGATAGCTGTCCATTCTGGTTCTCCAATGGTCCAATTTTATCCCTCGTTATCCTTTTGCTATTAATATAGCTGTAGAAACCCTTTGGATTTACATTCACCTTTCTTGCCAAAGCAACCTCATATCTTCGTTTAGCCTTCCTAATTTCTTTCTTAAGATTCTTTTTACATTCTTTATACTCCTCTAGCACCTCATTTACTCCATGCCTCCTATAATTCTTGTAGTTTGTCATGTACATCAATGATCTGGATGATGGGGTGGAAAATTGGATAAGTAAGTATGCAGATGATACTAAGATAGGTGGTGTTGTGGATAATGAAGTAGACCAAGTGTTGTGGATAATGAAGTAGACATCGGATAGACCAAGCGCAGGCTCCGCGATCGCTTCGCTGAACACCTCCGTTCAGTCCGTCTTTTATTTCAAAACAGACTTTATTCAGATAATAAATATATACAAGACAGGTACGTCTACGTCGCATTTGCGCTCAGGATGTGGTCTTCCATAGTAGGGTATATAGGAGATGTGTCTTCCACTCTTTTTTCTTCCTTTCCATTATAGATTCATCTCACCAGGGTCTCCTCTATATCCCGCAACTCCGCTCTTACTCACCCTCCCCCTATTCGTAAGAAGGACTGAGCCCCCCCTTGTCCTCACCTTCCAACCCATCAACAGCCGCATACAAAATATAATCCTCCGACATTTTCGCCACCTCCAACGGGATCCCACTACTGGTCACATCTTCCCATCTCCTCCCCTTTCTGCTTTCCGCAGAGACCGTTCCCTCCGTAACTCCCTGGTCATTTCGACCCTTCCAACTCAGACCACCCCCTCCCCGGGTACTTTCCCCTGCAATCGCCCGAAATGCAACACTTGTCCCTTTGCCTCTCTCCGCGACTCTAGTCAAGGACTAAATCAGTCTTCCAAAGTGAGGCAGAGTTTCACCCGCACCTCCTCCAACCTCATCTAATGCATCCGCTGTTGATTGTGTCAACGTCTCTACATCGGATAGACCAAGCGCAGGCTCCGCGATCGCGGTCGCTGAACACCTCCGATTCAGTCCGTATTTTATTTCAAAACAGACTTTAGTCAGATAAATTAAAATTATAGTACAAGACAGGTACAGTGCAAAAAATGCATCCGACATTTTTGGGAGGCTTGTACAAAAATATTCATTACAATCTACGTACATTGCTAAAATTTCACAAAATTATCCCCCACCCTTGCCCACTCATGTGGCCCACTGACGTGAAATCCCTTCCGTTATTTTGAGGGGCGTCTCCACCACACCCTGCCCCCTCACCCCATTCCAGCAGCGCAAGGAAACCTAGACTTTGGACCTCCCTAACCGAGCTTGGCCATGGCTGCACCGAGCTTCAGTGCGTCCCTCAGCACGTACTCCTGCAGTCTGCAGGGCGCCAGTCGGCAACATTCCCCGACGGACATCTCCGTTGGGTGGTGGACAACGCTCGGGCAGACCAAAGAGCGTCTTTCACCGAGTTGATAACCTTCCAGCAGCACTCGTTGAGAGTCTCTGAATGCGCCCTGGGAACAGTCCGTAAACCACCACAGATGTCTTCTGTGACGGAGCTGATCGGAGAATTTGGGAATACACCGTGACAGGGATCTCTTCCAGACCTCTCCAGATTGTGCAAAGAGGTGGACAGCCGTCTACTCTCCATTACAGCCGGCCCGAGGGCTGCGTGCGTTGGTAGTGAAGTTCCGACGGTGCAGGACGGATCCATCTGTGAAGGATCCACTCACCGCCAGCCAAGGCAGGCCTTGGTGCTTGTCGGTAAGTTCTGGCGATGAGGCATTTTGCCAGAGTCTGCTCTGGAAACCACGGCACAGGATCCATGGAGTCATTTGCCTGCAGTGCCTGCAGGACGTTCCAGCCTGCTGACCTCTGTCCGATGAACTTGTGGTCGAAAGGTGTTGGTCCGGAAGAACCTTTCCACGAACGACAGATGGTGCGGCTATGTCTGGAAGACGGCCCGGGAGATCCCTGTGTCGTAGGTGGAAGGGACCAGGTTACACTCTTCCACGGCTCCAGTTTCTTCCCCACCTTGGCTAAAACCGCTCCAGCCGTTTCTGATCACACGCCTCAGCCGCCCCGAACTCGATCCACTAGCACTCCAAGAAGTCAGGCCTTAATGTTGAAAAGGACTGAAGATCGGTCGGGCCAGTTGCCAAAGAGCCATGGCATCTCTTTTCCTACGGTTCCCCCTGGCTCCCTTGGCCAACTCAAACTAGTCGCAGATGCTGTTCAATCTGCGGACCGACCCTGGGTCCGAGCTGAAGACGGCTACATCGTCCATGTTGAAGGATGCTTTGACCTGATTTGCCCGCACTGCCTGGCAATGCCACTGCTCTCATGCTCCTCCCGTCCTTCCTGAAGGATTCGGCCAAAGGTTCAATACAACAGACGAACAAGACAGGGGGGAGAGAGAGGGCAACCCTGCGTAACTCCAGACCTGACGGGGGAAGCTGTCTGATTCCCACCCATTGATTGGGACTGCACTACAGATATCGGTGTATATAGCAGTTGGATCCAATTTCTGATTTCCCTTGCCAAATCCCATTTTGAAGGAGCACGTCCCTAATGCCCGTGTGCGATATCCTGTCGGCCGTCTCCTGGTCCAAGCAGGACCATGTGCCCGCCTGTCCTGCACGTAGGCAATGTATCTCTCAGCAGCGCCAGGGTGTGTGAGATTTTCCTGCCAGGTACAGCATAGGTTTGGTCCGGGTGGATCACCCGTCCAGTGCAGACTTGACCCGGTTGGCGATGGCTTCGAGGTGGATCTTATAATCAACATTCTTCATGAGATGGGTCTCCAATTCCTTATATCCTTCACCTCCCTCTTCTGACATTTTAGCTTGGGGGTGATGCTGCCCTTCCTCGTGTACTCAGACATGCTGCTGGCACGAAGCATGGCGTTTGTTCACTTCCAGCAGGTCCGGCCCACCCAGTCCCCACAGAGCCGAATACAACTCGGCCGGTAACCATCGCTTCCGGGAGTTTTAACTGGAGTCAAGGAACGGATGGAGCCAGCCAGCTGCTCTAGGGTCGTGGTTGGTCCAGACTCTTCCGCTTGCTGTCCTCCAAAGACCTCCGTGATAGAGAACATGAAGTTCTTGGGAGCGATGCTGTCTTTGGCCATTATGTGGTACAAATCCGTTTAAAATCATTTGCAGCTCCTCAGCATATCCATCTGCAAGGAGTTTACCGAGCCATCCTCAACTCGCCCTTCAACTCTCCAAGGTCCTCCCTCACATCCACCCCTCTCTTCTAGGAGCAGTTGCTGTAAATCTGTCTGGAGCTATGACAACAATTCTCTCTGACTCTGTCTTGCTTTCTGAACCCCTTTAAATATGAAGAACCTCTTAATGTTCTCCTTGGTTGGTTCCCACTCAGTGTGGCGGGGAGTCAAAGAGGGGCTTCACCGTTCTCCAAAATGCATAGTCCCACTTTAGCTCCTCAATCTTCTTTCTGGGGTCAACAGCTTCTATATCCCTCTGCCTGCTTTCTGGTGCTTCTGTTTCGTGAGAAGTAAAGCCTAAAGCAGGCAATGGACAGAGAAGAACAGCGACGTGAGGCCGGTGTGTCGGACCGTGATGGCCTTCGATGTGAAGAGGAAGTCTATACGGGATCAGACTGAACCGTCCGATATCGCCCAATGTGAACCGCGACTTTGCGTCTTTTACCGTATCCAGCAGGTGCTTGGAGTTGCTGTCCACTCTGTTGTCGGCACTGCCGGATCGTCCAGCCGCATCAATGATGCAGTTGAAGTCACTGGCCAGAACGAGCTGCCGAGGAAGCATTTTTTCTCACAATGAGTTGTGAGTTTCTGGAATATTCCGCCTCAGACGGCGGTGGATGCCGGTTCTCTGGATACGTTCAAGAGAGAGTTATATAGGGCTCTTAAAGTTGGCGGAGTCAGGGATATGTTGAGAAGACACGAATGGCGTACTGAAGGTGTGTGTGTGGGGGGGGGTGAGGGGAGGCAGGGTGTGCGGCGGTGTAGGGGAGGGTGTGGGGTTTGGCTGATTTTTTAAGTAGGGCAGGGGGGTGTATGTGGGAAGGGATGGTGTGGGGCCCCGCTCGCAGAACACAGATGGCAGCCCCCGTACGCAGAACACATACCCCAGTCGCAGAACGCAGAGTACAGTCCCCGTTCGCATAACGCAGATCAGCTCGCAGAACACAGAGCACAGCCCACGCTCACACAACACAGACCCCGTTCACAGAACGCAGATCACAGCCCCCGTTCGTGGAACTCATACCCCGCTCGCACAACACTGAGCACAGTCCCTCTCTCGCAGAGCACAGCCCCTCGCTCGCAGAGCACAGCCCCTCTCTCGCAGTCTGCTTCAGATTTATTTTCCCCGCCGCACAGCTGGTTCCGGATGGGGCGTTACCTTCATGGTGACCGACAGTCGAGAAGATCAATTTGCTCATCTCTGGAATATGTTAAACCTTCATAACTTTTCAAATATTTCACAGATCGGAACAAAGCTTCAGGCCCACGGAGCAGTGTCAAACGATGAGTAAGATGGTGAACATATCCTAGCGATATATGGTAGCGTTGTTGAGCAAATTAATTTACAACGCAGACCGGAAGTGGTCAAGACAACGGTTTTAGTAACAGTAGAGATAGAAAATTCTTAAGGGATTGGACAGGCTAGATGCAGGAAAAATGTTCCCGATGTTGGAAGAGCCCAGAATCAGTGGTCGTAGTTTAAGAATAAGGGTTAGATCATTTACATAGAAACAAAGAAATTAGGTGCAGGAGCAGGCCATTCGGCCCTACGAGCCTGCACCGCCATTCAATATGATCATGGCTGATCACCCCAACTCAGTATCCTGTACCTGCCTTCTTTCCATACCCCCTGATCCCTTCAGCCACAAGGGCCACATCCAAATCCCTCTTAATATGGCCGACGAACTGGCCTCAACTACCTTCTGTGGCAGAGAATTCCACAGATTCGCCACTCTCTGTGTGAAAAATGATTTTCTCGGTCCTAAAAGACTTTCGCCTTATCCGTAGGACTGGGATAAGTAAAAGCATTTTCACCCATAGAGTTGGGAATCTGTGAAATTCACTGCCACAGAAGGCAGTGGAGGCCAATTCACTGGATGTATTCAGGACAGAGTTAGGTGTGGCTCTTTGGGTTAACGGAATCAAGGGATATGGGGCGGAAAGGAAGAACAGGGTTCTGACCAGCCTAATGACATCGAAGGGCTGAATGCCCTACTCCTGCACCTACTTTCTATGTTTTCATGTTTCTATCCCTGGGTGAGGAGTCTTGAATTGGACCGGGGTTGGTGATGGGGGGGGGGGGGGGGGGTGAAAAGGCTCCATTTTAGCGGTACATCGTATAACACTGACGGGCGAAGATAAATCTTCGTTCAGAGCAAAAGCAATAGATGCTCAGTGAACGATTACATTCAGACCATGTCGGAGACAGACTGGCCGAAAAGTCAATTATTTATCAAGTTATCGAGATGTGCTTGGACCCATGCGATCCACCAACGCAGCATTCCATAGGGAACCCATCACCTACTCATTCCAGGGATCATTCTTGTAAACCTCCCGTGGACCCTCACAAAGCCACCACATACTTCCTCATATATAGTGCCCACATCTTGTGAGACATGCCCTCACACGCACAAAGCCATTCTATCCAGAATCACCCGCCTTTTGGAATGCACCTATGGCCTGTAGACCAAGACGCTCCCACTCGGTGGGCCGATGTGCCCGTTTCCGCGCTGTATATTGAAAACTGAACTAGCAATCTGATCAGACTAGAGAGATATAACCTACGATCATGCATTTTTGGAACGGCCAGCAAATAGGTAAGGCTTTTCCCTCTCCCCTGTACGGCCGCCTACATATTGCCCGAGGAAAGCTGCCTGAAACACATTCGACAAAACTCCACAACATCTTACCAGTTGGCACTGACAGTCCTAGTCAACTTTGGGAACGTTCAAATCCCATAGGACAACTGTTGCACCAGGATATATGTTCATCTGATTCCCGTTGACTATTTTGAGACCTATAATCCAGGCGCAACAAGGTGATCACCTCCAGCCATGTCCTTTCCCGTTGTTCCCGTTTAAAGCTTTCATTGCATTTTCCTCCCAATCAACGAAGGTCGATACTTGTCGATTGTAAGCAGGCACAATCTCAAATGCATTTTTCAAAATAATTTATTTTTAGACTTACACTGCTGAAGCGAAATGTTATATTGGTAAAACTACTTATTAAAATGTCATGTATTCTGTAACGTAAAATATTATATTTGATTCCATGTTTAACTTTAAACAATATCGTCTATTCTTCCTCTGCTGCTCTTTCGAGATCGGAGGAGTCCAGCGCTACCTCTTGGTAGTCCTTCTCCAGCGACGCCATGTCCTCCCTCGCGTCCTGGAACTCCCCTTCCTCCAGACCCTCTCCTACGTACCAGTGGACAAAGGCTCGCTTGGCGTACATCTTGTCGAATTTGAGGTCCAGGCGGGTCCAGGCCATGGAGATGGCGGTTGTGTTGCTCAGCATGCAGAGGGCACGTTGCACCTTGGCCAGGTCGCCCCCAGGCACCACGGTCGGGGGCTGGTAGTTGATGCCCACCTGCGGGGGATGGAATGAGCAAACATTGACATTCAATTCATGGACGCAATGCGAAACCTGTGAGTTAGTTCAAGCCTGTTTCTCTGAAAATCCCCTGCGGCGGGATAAATGCAACGCTTTGCTCTCCCGTAGTGCGGCGCTGTAAGACGGGAGTCTTGTAATTAGGAATTGATGCAATACTTTACTCCCTTAACCACCAAAACTGGAACGTTTCCTGGAATTATCCATCTGAAGGATTCCTTGGGAAAATATGGCAATTCTGCCGTCTCCGGCCCCTAACCATCCCACCAATTCCATCCTCCCTCTACTCCCTCCATAGCGCCACCTGCAGGGC
This sequence comes from Okamejei kenojei, assembly GCA_035221665.1. Taxonomy (NCBI): domain Eukaryota; kingdom Metazoa; phylum Chordata; class Chondrichthyes; order Rajiformes; family Rajidae; genus Okamejei; species Okamejei kenojei. Next base: position 93,565 of record JAVHYY010000407.1, on the reverse strand, counting down.
TGTTCCTAACCTATGCTATTGACTCACGGATTGAGGTGGAAATTTTTCCAGGGAATATTTTCAGTGCTGCAACAAGGATGGGTTGGGGTGTTGAGTGGAGAGCGTACAATAGGGCGGAAGGGATGTTCTCTGTTCAATTGTGGCGAATAAGGGTCGGGTGTCTATCTACTCGTTTCGTGTGGTACCGGTTTTACGTAATCAATATCCTCTCTTCCCGCAGGGCCATCTGATCCCAAATCCTCCGCTCACCTTGAATCCGGTCGGGCACCAGTCCACGAACTGGATGGAGCGCTTGCTCTTGATGGTGGCGATGGCGGCGTTGACGTCCTTGGGCACCACGTCCCCGCGGTACAGCATGCAACACGCCATGTACTTGCCCTGGCGGGGGTCGCACTTCACCATCTGGTTGGCCGGCTCGAAACAGGAGTTGGTGATTTCGGCGACAGACATTTGCTCGTGATAAGCCTTCTCTGCCGAGATGAGGGGCGCGTAGGTGGCGAGCGGGAAGTGGATGCGCGGGTAGGGTACCAGGTTAGTTTGGAACTCAGTCAGGTCCACGTTGAGGGCACCATCGAAGCGCAGCGAGGCGGTGATGGACGACACGATCTGCGCGATAAGGCGGTTTAGGTTGGTGTAGGTCGGGCGCTCAATGTCCAAATTCCGCCGGCACACATCGTAAATGGCCTCGTTGTCCACCATGAAGGCGCAGTCGGAGTGCTCTAGGGTGCAGTGGGTGACCAGCACCGCGTTGTAGGGCTCGACCACGGCGGTGGATATCTGCGGCGCCGGGTAGACGGAAAACTCGAGCTTGGATTTCTTGCCGTAATCGACGGAGAGTCTCTCCATGAGGAGGGAGGTGAATCCCGAGCCGGTGCCGCCACCGAAACTGTGGAAGATGAGGAACCCCTGGAGTCCGGTGCACTGATCGGCCTGAGGGAACGAAAGCGGAAATCGTGAATAGAAGAGCGAATATTACGTCCGTGAGCTACCAAGCTAACACTGTGGTTGGGCACAGGTGGGTGGTTCTGAGATGAACGAACGCGATTGTTCTTTCACTTCCACTCAACACGTACATCAAGAATACGTTGGCAGTCAGGGATCGTCCTATTTGTCTCTATTCGACACAACCCACCTGACGAAATGGCTTTCGAAAATCTTAAATGCCGTTGGCATCCCACGAGTGATTGCAAAGGAGCCGTGTCTTAAATTTGGGCGGAAGTCTAAACACAGTTCTAAAATTCGCGTTTGGCACCTTTTGGAATGTACAATGCAGTTCTGGTTTCGGGTTTCCTCCTACCGCGAGGAAAGTCGAGGCTAAGACAAGGGTGCTGAAGAAATGTACTAGAAAGAATGCTTCACCGATTCGAGGGTATTTGGAAAGGTTGGGCAAATTATGATTGTGTTGTCTAAAACATGGGAGGTTGAGGGGAGACCTGATTGAAGTTTAAAATATGTAAGGTATAGGTAGGGTTCCATTTTGCAAACCAATTTTCCATGGCGGAAATATCAAGTTAAAAGGGACAAGTTTTGAAGGTATGGCCGGTGACCAAAAGTACATACAAAGGGGGGCTCCACGACAGGAATCTGATGCCGGAAGTGCGGTAGTAAGGAGGAAATTATATGAAGTTCTATTGCGAATCAACGTACCACCTTCCGGATTCGATCGAGGACTAAGTCCACGATCTCCTTTCCGATGGAGCAGTGGCCCCGTGCGTAGTTATTGGCCGCGTCCTCCTTTCCAGTGATGAGCTGCTCGGGGTGAAACAGCTGCCGGTAAGTTCCGGTCCGCACCTCATCTGTCGGGGAAGCGGAACAGAAAATAGAGAATTAACCTGCGCCACACACACGCCTCACCCCACACGTCTGGGTAGGCTTTGTGATCATGCACAACATATAGGTTCTCTTCCCCTGCCACCTTACCGATCACCGTGGGCTCCAGGTCGATGAATACAGCGCGCGGGACATGCTTGCCCGCCCCCGTCTCGCTGAAGAAGGTGTTGAACGAATCGTCGCCGCCTCCGATGGTCTTGTCGGTGGGCATCTGTCCATCCGGCTGGATCCCGTGCTCCAGGCAATATAGCTCCCAGCAAGCGTTGCCGATCTGGCACCCGGCCTGGCCGACATGGATTGAAATACACTCACGCTGGAGGCGAAGAGATAGACAAAAAGATATGCAAATTTACCATTGCAGCTTATTCACACGAGACGGATGCGGCCGCGCCCGGCCAGCAGCCGGATCACATATCCCTACCCAATTTAAATAGATATTTACGACGACACCCCGTTCATCAATTATTACAACTTAAAAAAAATAAAACACAGGACTACTATTTGTGGAAGACACAAACGATTGGGGGCAATGTAAATCTGTGGATGAGAAACCAATGTGTCCCTATTCTACTTGGATGTCATCTTGGTAACCGACACCTCCGTTCAAGGTGTGAATGGAGCCTCCGGTCGACAGATAGAACCGGACGTGAAAGTTGATTGGTGAGCGCTCCGCTGTGCGGTGAGCGCCTCCCGCCAATCTGATGCCCGGCTCGATGGAACGCAGGGGCGCTGGAGGTTCTGTCACGTGGGCTCACCATCCTATCTCTCTCTGTGGTCGCGGCGGTCGATGGCGGCTGTCGCCGCTCGCCCTATTTATACCGCGGCCCCGCTGAGCAACAACGGCCTCTGATTGGCCTCTCGGGACAATTGAGGCGCGGTTGCTCGGAGATTTCTTTAGTAAATAAAGACCGGCTGATTGATAGCGGTTGATGTTCGTCACAATTGAGCTGAGGAATAGCACTTAGCAACAAGCAGATCAGCTTTACGTAACATCAGCCAAGCACCAACCCCTTCCCACCAATCTGCATGGCAGCAGAGGGTGGAATCATATGGCACAGAAACAGGCCTTTTGCCCATCCCCTCTCCTCCTGACAATCTCACCCACACTAATCCCGTTTGTTCGGCACTGCGGTCTGATTTAAATCCCACTCTAGTGAAAATAATCCGTACAGCAATTTTAAGCCTCTACGTTCCACCCATAACCTCTGGTCATCCACATCAGTAGATGTCGATGACCTAACGAGTAACGTGCTTAAGGGGAGGAGGGGGGGGGGGGGGGGGGCGGAAGCAGGGACCTTATCCTATTCAGTTGGTATGATGGCGAGCTCTCGAATGGCCATCTCAGAGAAGGCAATTGAATGACGTTATTGATGCACAGAATTGTACAGCACGGAAACAGGCCACTCGGGCCATCTTAACCATGGCGACCAGGTCAGCATACTGGGGTAGTCCCACTACCGTCTATGTTGCACACAGCCCACCAAATCATTCCTATCCATATATCTGTCCAAATGAGGTGGGTTGTGGGGGAAAGGGTCGCTCGCCTCCAAGAGAAAATCAGCGGAGGCGACTGAGAGATGGTTGCGGTGGCAGGTTTTTACCTGGCCGAGTTGATCCGGTTATTGTCATTTATTCCAGAATCATGCAGCACGGAAACTGGCTTCGGTGCATCTTGTCCCCGCCGATCAATTTAATACTAAACCGCAGTTTAACCTCTACACATCCCGATCAACTCGGGTGTGCCTGTTCACTTGGTCACTGTTGCAGAAGTAAGATCGGCCTTCCTGAGGGTGATCCCGGGGAAAGCAACTGGCCCGAACGGAGTATCTGTCTGCTTCCTTAGTAACTGCGCGGAGCGACAAGCGAGATTATTCACGGACATTTTTATTCTCTCCCTCCTCCATTGAAAAGCAATTTCACATGCCTTACTGACTGCTGTCCAGTACCTTTAACATCCATCATCATGAATGCTTCGAGAGGCTAGTTATGCCAACTCCAGTCTACCGAACAGCTTTAATTCACGGCAGTCCGCCTACCACCACAACACGTCAACCACTATTCAGCCACTCTCGCTTTCCGCATTCAATAACATTATCTCAAACAAGCTCATGGCCAAACACGTGGAATTTGAAGTCACAACTGCACGCTGCATGTGGATCGTCGACTTTTATACAACAGACCGCAATCAATGAGGATAATACGTCCTTTACTGTAATAACTTGACTAACCAAAGTCCAGTAACGGAGCTACTCAGTCTGTTTGGACGGCAGAAAACTGCTTCAATGGCGTTCAAAAGCGTAATGATGAAAGAAAGCTATAAATCAGAGTTACAACACTGAACATCCCATTCACAACCTCGATTCACAATCACTGAAAGTGCGAAAGGATTACCCGATCCGGGGCAAAAATTCTGGGAAGGCAATGTTCCACATTCTCTGACTGAGCGTGGAGCACTGTGGGACGGAATGATGTCGATGGCAGCCTGCGTTACGTCGTGGGTACCACACACGACTTATCGCAGTTGGACCCCTATGAGAACCGCCGACACTTCCAGCACGACTCGCACATTTGCTTCGTGCCCATGATGTTCAGTGCTGTTGGAAGAACAGACAGGATGTGCATCGAGGCACATTGGAGCAGGTATTGAGGGAAAAGTGCACGGTGTTTGATATATTCTTAATGGACATTGGAGTGCTAGAGATGAGGGGATTTTTTATACACATTGGATCTACATGCAATGTACACAATTTATCCATAATTAACGCCTGGTTGGCACATTTGTTTCATCTTTGTGTCTATCTCGCTCTGATGCTCTGGTAAAGACAGCTTTCACTGTAATTTAACCTCGAGGCATTTGCGTAGATGATAATAAACTCGACTCGATTTGAACCCCAATGCCCGTATTCCTGTCAATATCGTTCCGTGTTCTTAACTGGTACAATGAACACGCGTGAAAATCGCTTTCAGATAAATTTATTTTAATTATTATACCTGGTTTTTCTATTCTTAAAACTTTTAACTGCTAAGTGTTCTCTAATATAAAACTTGACATTTGACTTTAAATAATACCATCTATTCTCCCTCCTACTCCGCTGTTCGGAGATCGGATGAATCCAGGGCCACCTCCTGGTAGTCCTTCATCAGCGTCGCCATGTCCCCCCGCGCGTCCTGGAACTCCTCTTCCCCCAGACTCTCTCCCGGTACCAGTGGACAAAAATTCTCTTGACGTACACTTTGTCGAACTTGAGCTCCTGACGGGACCAAGCCATGGCGATGGCGGTTGTGTTGCTCAGCATGCAGAGGGCGCGTTGCACCTTGGCCAGGTCGTCCCCCGGCACCACGGTCGGTGGCTGATAGTTGATGCCCACCTACGGAGGTAGGAGAAGTGCAGACATTGGATTTCTATTCCTGGACCCCCGTAAACATCGTGCTCTGGGTGAACTGCAAAGCCTCTATTGCCCGTGCGCGGGCGCTGCAAAGGAGAACGAGGCAAATAAGTGATGATCCCAAATCTTTACTGCCTCCCCTATCAGAAGCTCAATGTTACATGGAATGTTCTTACTGACCGATCACCCGGAAGAAATATGTACTTCGGCTCAAGAACTCCTTCAAATCCACCCACTTCCCTCCATCCCTTGTGCCCTCATCAGCACAGATGTCTCCTGCAAATGTTAGGACCGGGTGGGAATATTGCCATTGGATGACTGTGTAGCGTTGGGGTGTTGAGTAGGGAGAGCACAGTGGGGAGTGTGGGAGAGATTCTTGTTCAAATATTGTCGATGAATACGTGGACATCTATTTAACATTTCTACCTGTGCCGTTCACCTGAGGTATCGGGCCAACATAGCCAATGCCCCTCCTCCACCCTGTTCACACGGTTTTGTCTCAAACCCTTCACTTACCTTGAATCCGGTGGGAGACCACTCCACGAAATGGATGCTGCGCTTGCTCTTGATGGTGGCGATGGCGGCGTTGACGTCCTTGGGCACCACCTCCACGCGGTGCAGCATGCAGCACGCTATGTACTTGCCCTGGCGGGGGTCGCACATCACCATATGGTTGGCCGGCTCGAAGCATGGCGTTGGTGATTTCGGCGACCGACAATTGCTCGTGGTAAGCCTTCTCGGCCTAAATCAGTGGCGCGTACGTGGCGAGCGGGAAATGGATACGTGGATGGGGGACCAAGTTCGTTTGGAACTCAGTCACGTCCACATTCAGGGCGCCGTCGAAGCGCAGCGAGGTGGTGATGGACGACAGGCGTTCGAGGTGGGTGTAGGTGGGGCGCTCGATGCCCACAAGGTTCCGCCAACACACGTCGTAAATAGCCTCATTGACCACCATGAAGTCGCAATCGGAGTACTCCAATGTGCAGTCGGTGACCAGTACCGAGTTGTAGGTCTCGGCCACGGTGGTGGAGATCTGCGGCGCCGGGTAGATTGAAAACTCCAGCTTTGATTTCTTGCCGTACTCAACGGAGACTCCCTCCATGAGGAGGTATGTGAATCTCGAGCCGGTGCAGCCGACGAAACTGTGGAAGACGATGAACCCCTGCAGTCGGTGCACTGGTCGGCCTGAGGGCAGGAAAGCGGAAATGTGAATAGAAAATGTATCGGATACCGGATGGGAGATTGCTGATGTTCGTTGCCCAAGTACCACTGAGTACTGGCCGCACGAAGATTGGACTGGCGTCATCGTGGCACTTCGTCTAGTCAAGCATTGGCGCCCAAAATCTTAATGAAGAACTCTTTGACAGTCTGGGCCCGAAGCATTTGCCTCAATTGCGTGGCGTTTTCTCGTGAACCTTTTCCATCCAATATCAGTTCGAAATCACTTTCGAAATTTGGAAAGGTATTCGCCCTCCGATGTGTTACAGCAAGTGACGCCTATCTTAAATTGGGGTTGACGTGTAAATAATGTAATGTAACGGCGGTATTTTAGGTACTTTGTGCAGTTCTGGTTGCTCCGTTACAGGAAGGAGTTGAAGATAAGGGTTTAGAAGAATTTAACCGGAATTCAACCAGGATTAGAGTTTTTTAGCTGTAGGTATAGGTTGGAAAATCTGGATTGTTTTCCTTTCCGGTACGTCGGGCGGTGAGAGGAGACCTTATGTGAGGTGTATTGATAGTTAGAACACTTTGCCCGCGGTGGAAATGTGAAAGTAGACTGGGCATAACTTTAACTGAACAGTAGAACGAGTTATCGGATTGTGCTTGGGACTGAAACCCACTCCGGGGAATGCGGCGGTAACAGAGACATTCTGGGAAGCATTATCGCATGTTCACCCACCACATTCCGGATGCAAACCAACACAAGTTCCACGATCTCCTTGCCGATCCACCAGTGTCCCCGGGCGGAGTTATTAACCGCGTCCTCCTTGCCGGTGATGATCTGCTCGGGGTGGAAGAGCTGCCGGTAGGTACCGGTCCGCACCTCATCTATAGGGGAGGGGAGCGGAGAACGGAGAATTAACCAACGCCAGACACGCCCATCTAGGCACGATGGCGGAGGTTTTGAGACAATCTCGGACATACGATCCATCGCCCGCCATTGGAAATTGCCGATCACTGTGGGCTGCAAATCGACAAAGATGGCCCGCGGGATGTGCTTGCCCGCCCCTGTCTCGTTGAAGAAGGTATTGAAATAATCATGGCCTGCTCCTATGGTCTTATCGCTGGGCATCTGGCCATCCAGCCGGATCCCGTGCTCCAGGTATTAGAGCTCCCAGCAAGCGTTGCCGATCTGGCACCCGGCCTGGCTGACGTGAACTGAAATACACTCGCGCTGGAATTGGGTGGAAGCACAGAATAGTACCGGATGAGCAAAAGTCGGTATGAGAGATGGAGGGATTGGGTTGGGGCTTATCCTATTACTGCCAGGCACATCCCATCCATTCCCTCCTTACACTCCTTCCTGCCGTGGAAATACAACCCTCCGACCACCCCGATGCCGTCCCAACAATGCCACCCTGTCTGTGCACACGGCCAGGTTTCAAATGGGCCTCCCGGCGACAACAGAATTTTCTGAGCACTGCTAGTTTTATCTGATTGGTGCACACCGCCCACAGAGGGATCCCGTTCACCAATCAGCCGCCTGTCTCCATGGAACACGGTGGTCCTCAGTGTTCTATCTCGTAACCCACCACAATGTCCGGCGATCACCGCAGCCCACGACAAAGCCTGGCTGACGCCGCCGGTCGCGTTATATATACCCCGTCATTATGGGGATGCCCGTCGTCTGATTGGTCGGCCGGGAGAATGGTTGCTAGGTGCCATGTAACCAAAGTCAGAGGCGTGCAGGCGCTGATTGGCTGGATTGTCTAAAGGGCGGGGTCAAATGTCGGCCACAATAGATAACGGGCATGGTCATCTAATCTTAAACACGGTCCCCTCACTGAGTCAGATCCCCAAGCACAGGGACCCCCTGTGTCTGCAAGAATGAAATTCCAGCAATAAAATCACCCAATCAGCCCAGCAATCGAAGTAAATCAGTCGGGGCGGGAACAGGCCCGACGGCTCCACGGGCCTCTCTGCCATTAACATTTCTCGCCTACCCCGCGGCCAATCTCCTGTGCTATCTTAGCAACCCTTGAATGAAATTTTGATTGCACTCAGCTCGACTGGGCTGGGTTCACCAACTCTTTGAAGACATATTTGCTCAGCTGGGTCTAAATTAGCTGACGAGCAGAAGGTGAAAAATCATGGAAGCGTGTACTGTCAGATTTAGGAACAGATTCACCCAGCTGCTATTAGACTATTGAACAGACCTCTCACCAGCTAAGGCTGCATTCTCGATCTTCGAACCTACCCCGTAGCAGTCATTCAGTTTTTTATTAAACCCGCACCTTCCCTGCAGCTGTAACTATATTAAGCACTATATTTATACTATCTTTCTGTCTGCCGTACTCGTGTCCTTCCATCCCCCGAATACCATGGTAAACTTGTGCGTGGAACGCGTGGCTGCGGTGTGTGGGCGGCAGACACAAGGGCATTCTGCACTCTGTTGATATCCTTTCATGTCCCCCATCCCCTATATATCCAACATATATTGCAAGATTAGGTAGTTTGCAGATAACTGTGATGTGGTTGGTATTATATATAGTGAAATTGTGTGTCCAAATAGCCGCACGAGCTAGATCGGTTGGGCAAGTGGGCTGAGGAATGATTGATGAAATTTTATACAGATAAATGTGATGTGTTTCATTTTGGAAAGTCTAAAAAGTGCAGGAACTACACAGTGCATGGTAGGCCTCGGGCGAGAGATGTAGAGCAGAGCGATATAGGTTTGAAAGAATACAGGTGCGTGAACGTTGAGAGCATAGGTAGATAGGATTGTCAAACAAACCTTTGGCACATTGGTCCTTCATCAGTCTGTGTGCTGAGCATGCAGGTTGTGAGGCCTCGTTGCATTTATACAAAACGTTGGTGAGGCCACGTTTAGAGTGCTATATTCAATTTTGCTCACCATGTGATAAGCAAGAAGTGGTCCAGCTGGAAAGGGTTCAGCGAGGATTTACGAGAATGTTACCGGGATTTGAGGGCCTGAACTATAATGACAGTTTGGGGGGCGTTATTCATTGGAGTACAGGCGGAGGAAGGGGTGATCGTAATGAGGTGTACAAAAACGTGAAGAATAGATTGGATATATGAACAGAGTTCTATCCCCAGAGTAGGGGAATCTAGAACGAATGGGCATAGGATTAATGTGAAGGGAGAAATATTTAATAGGAATTTGAGGGGTAACAGTTTACACCACTGACTCCCATGTGCGCTTATTGAATGTGCTCATGTAAGACAATATCTGATTTAATTGAATATGTCGCAAGCGTACGCTATTCATTGTAGCTGCACACCCATGACAGTAGGCGATTGGCAGCCCCGCAAATAGTCTGCCTGTTTATTCTCCTTTTCAAAAAATATTATTAAAGTGTTTTAAAAGTTTGTGTACAAGTTCTCCGTTGTTTTATTATGCGTGGGGAGGAGGTGGAACCTTTTTTTCAGTCTCTTACTTTGCCAGAGATGCGATAATATTCCGCATCGCATCTCCGAAAAATAGTTCAATCTCTTCCCTTCTTTGATCTACCGTGGTCGGGGGCGTTTGGGCCGTCCGCATCGGGGTAACCAGCTCCTGCATGGAGGGGATGTCAGGTACGCCGCGCCGGCGATCAGACCCTGGTTCGAGGCGTCGACCCTCTGCGTGGTTGGAACTCCCGACTTGGCCTCTCCAGAGACTGCGAGATCTCGATGGCAAAGTCCGCAGATCTCTGTCCGAGCAGGCTCCATGATGTTAGGCCGCAGAGCGACCAGAGATATGATCCGGAAACAATCGCATCTCCGGCAAGGTAACAGATTGAAAAACAAGTATTCCCCGACCTCACCCCCCCCCCCCCTCCCCTCCTTCCCTCCACATAAAAAAAACCGGATAACATTTGCACAAACTTTTTAATGACACTTAAAATATAAAAAAGACGAAAGAACAGACGGGACTGCCAATTTTGCGGCGCACCTGGAGGGCCTAGATGCGGAAAACGTTGTTTTAGAAACGCAGATACTAGAAATGGAGACGCAAGATATTGCAGACGTTGGAATCCAAAGAAGCCTTCAGCATTTAGTGGCAATTCCAGAGCATGGCTATAAATTCTGTTTTTAACTTAACTGTATTACACTTTGGAAGATTGAGACTTTTGAGATACAGCACGAAAACATGCCTACAGCTCACCTAGACCGCGCTGATCAGCGGTCACCCCGCGCACTAGCAGTGTCCTACATACTAGGGACAATTTACAAATTTACCGAAGCAATGTAATCGACAAGATTGTACATCTGTAGAGTGTGGAAGAAACCGGTGCAGCCCGAGCAAACCCACGCGGTCACCAGGAGAACGTACAAACCCCTACAGACAGCACCCACAGTCGGGCTTGAACCGGCGCTGTGAGATAGCAAATAAAAAAAAAAAACAAAGTGCTGGGAGGCATCGAATTCCGTGATTAGTCAGTGTTGGACATTTCGCTGGCCCCAATGGTCGCTGTGAACACCGTGTTCTTCCAGCAGTTGGTTTTAATGCTCTCAGACAGAGCAGAAAATGATCTCGAAATAGATGCCTGGTCAATCAGGGCTTCCAAGTCATAAAACCATATAGGACATCACAGTCGGTATGGGCAGCTCAGTGGCACATGTCTAGAATTGCTGTCATCCACAGCCAGAAACCCGGGGTTGATCCTGGCTGTGGGTGCTGTGTGTACGTTCCCTCTGTGACTGATTGGGTTTTCTCTGGGTGCTCATAAGGTCATAAGGAATTAGACCAGAATTGGGGCATTCGTCCCATCAAGCCTACTCCGCTATTCAATCATGGCTATCTATCTATCCCTGACACTATCTATCTATCTATCTATCTATCTATCTATCTATCTATCTATCTATCTATCTATCTATCTATCTATCTATCTATCTATCTATCTATCTATCTATCTATCTATCTATCTATCTATCTATCTATCTATCTATCTATCTATCTATCTATCTATCTATCTATCTATCTATCTATCTATCTATCTATCTATCTATCTATCTATCTATCTATCTATCTATCTATCTATCTATCTATCTATCTATCTATCTATCTATCTATCTATCTATCTATCTATCTATCTATCTATCTATCTATCTATCTATCTATCTATCTATCTATCTATCTATCTATCTATCTATCTATCTATCTATCTATCTATCTATCTATCTATCTATCTATCTATCTATCTATCTCTAACTTAAAAATATTCAGTAACGTCCTCCACATAGTTCTGTGGCAAATAATTCCACAGATTCACCACCCGCTGACAGAAGAAATGTCTCCTCATCTCCTTCCGAAAACTACGCCCTTTAATTGTGAAGCTATGACTCAGACTGTCCCACTGGTAGAAACATCCTCTCCACATCAACTTTATCCAAGACTTGCACTGTTCTGTATGTTTCAATGAGCCTCCGACCCCACTCATTATTCTAAACTACAGCGCGTACAGGCTCTGTGCCGACAAACGTTCATCACAGGTTAGCCTACTAATTCCTGGGATCATCCTTATAAATCTCATCTGGACCCTCTCCAGAGCGAACACACACTTCCTCGGATATGGTACCCCAAATTGTTCACAATATTACAACTGTGGCCTTGTCAGCGCCTGTAGAACCTCAACATTGCATCCCCGATTTGGATACAAGCCCTGGTCAAATTAATGCTAGCATTGGGTTTGCTTCCATGACAACCATAACCGTGTACTCCGGTTCTTTCCCTCACTCCAAAGATGTACCGGTTTGCAGGTTAATTGTTTTTTTTTGCAAATTTCAAATTGGCACGAGTGCTATTGTACGGCGTGATTGCTGGTCGGGCGGACTTGTTGGGGTTAAGGGCCCGTGTTCACGCACGATCTCCAATGGTAACTAAAGTTGGCAATTGGATCATGTTTGTCACAGATAGTGCGGGCCAAATGAACAATGCCTGTGCCGGACTGTTCTATATTCAGGAAAACCTCCGTTCGGATGGTACAGTGGCATAGCTGTTAGAGCTGCAGCCTCACGACGCCAGAGACCCCGGTTTGTGCTCACACATACACAATCGTGTACAAGTTAAATCAGAAATGCCCACACCCTATACTGTTTGTTGCAATATGCTCCACTGACCACTCTATATATGCTTTGTTTCTTTCAGAGGAGGGATGTAGATTAACCCTTATTAATCGATACCATTTATAATCTCCGCTGCGCATATATACAGACCACCCATTACATGGTATTGCGGTACCATGTATACAGCTTTACACTGCAAGGCCAGTCGGCACTCACAAGCCACGCCGAGCTAGATTGAATGGCTGGCAGTTTAAATGTTCCGGATTGCTATAAGATTGATGTTTCACTATGTGTGTTGCCGTGGATCATTCAATGGTTGATCATCCAAAAGCAGTACCCCGTTCCTGCTTTTTCCCCATATCCCGTGATTCCTTTAGCCCTACGAGCTGAATCTATTGAGGTGAAATTTCATGAGACGAAAACGTTTTTCACATCTCAGTCCTAAATGTCGTACTCCTTATTCTTAAACTGTGACCCCTGGTTCTGACCCCGCTCTACCCCACCCCAACATCGTGAAAAATCTACCCTGTCCAATCCTTTAAGAATTTTATATGTTTCTACTGGATCCCCTCATATCCTTCTAAACTCCAGCCCAGTCGAAACATTCTTTCATCATACGTCAGTCCCACTATCCCTGGAATTAACCTATTGAACCTATGCTGCACTCCCTCCAGAGCAATAATGTCCTTCCTCAAATTAATAGAACCAAATTGCACACAATACTCCACGTGCGGTTTCACCACGGCCCTGTACAACTTCAATAGGATCTCCTCTCGCAATGAAGGCCAACATTCCATTGGCTTTGTTCACCGCTTGCTGTACCTGCATGCTTAATTTCACGGATTTATTTCAAGGACACCTCGTTGCACCTCCCCTTCTAATCTGACACCATTCTGATAATTATCTGCCAACTTGTTCTTGCGATCAAAGTGGATAACAGCACATTTATCCACAATCTACTGCATCTGCCGTGCTTCTGCCTACCCACCCAACCTATTCAATTCACCCTCAGCCTCACCGCATGCTCCTCGCAGCTCACAATTCCACCTAGCATTGTGTCATCCGCAAATGTAGAGATGTTATATTTAATGCCCTCGTCTAAATCGTTAATGTATATTGTAAACAACTGGGGTCCCAGCACCGAAACTTGCTGCACACCACTAGTCACTGCCTGTCATTCTGAAAAGGACTGTATGTCGCTATGACTCTATGAAAAAGCGGGTAAAATCATCTCTGACTCCACTCATTCTGGCCACTAACTGTTTGAAGTCCTCCGCTCAGTTAGGCGAGTCGGGCCTATCAATACCTCTACATCCAGACGCAAAAATATATCCTTCCCACGAGCAGTAGCTCTACTTACCAGCCGCATTACACCATTATATTCTGGTCAGTAAGCTTATCAACTCTGCAAGTGCACTTTAGATATCTACATGTGCAATATATACCAAAGCTGCCCTTTTTACTCCTGCACTTTATTTTTACATGTTTTAAGTCTCTTTTCCTTTTCATTGTCTGCATTGTATTGTGTTTTTACCATGGGCGAGCAAAGCATATATTCACTGCATTGTAGAATGGTGACAGGGGATGTTAAAGAAACATACAAGTCTTAAGGGATTGGACATGCTGGATGGGAGAAAAATCTTCATTGCGTTGGGGGAGTCCAGAACCAAGGGTCACTGGGTAAGAATACGGGGTAGACCAATTAGGACTGAGATGAGGAAAACACTTTTTAGGTCTTAGAATAACGGAATCAATGAACATGGTATAAAGCAGGAACGGGGTACTGATTTTGAATTATCAGCCATGATCATATTGAAGGGCGGTGTTGGCTCGAATGGACGAATGACCCACTCCTGCACCTATTTTCTTTGTTTCTATGTTTCCAAGCACCGTCAAATTCCTTGTGAGTGTACATATTGAGCCACTAAATTGATTCTGGTTTAATCTGTTCAGAGGGTGGTAGTTAATCTGTGGAACTCATTGCCACAGATATGCTGTGGAGGACAAGTCAGTGGATATTTTGGTAAGGCGGAGATAGACAAATTCTTGATGAGAACGGGTTTCAAGGTTTCAGGGGAGAAGGCATGAAAATGGGATTAAGAGGCAGAGATCAGCTATGATTGAATGGGGGGAGTTTGCAGATGACACAATTTGGGTGGCAGTGTGAGCGGCGAGGACGATGCCGAGGCGTCAGGATGATTTGGGTAGGTTGGCTGAGTGGGCAGATGCATGGCAGATGTAGTATAATATGATTGCATTGGAAGTTTATCCACTTTGGCGGCAAGAACATAAAGGCAGCGTATTTTCTGAATGGTGTCAGATTAGGAAAACGGGAGGTGCTAAGAGATCTGGGTGCCCTGGCACATCAATCACTGGAAATAAGCTAGCAGATGCAGCAGACAGTGAAGAAAGCTCATCTGCATCGCAGGCAACAGACAGCTGCCCGACATCTACTGCAAACCCACTGACAGTATCTTAACCACAATTCCTTCCATCCTGCTTCATGTAAAGGCACTACCCGGTGCTCCCAATTCCTTCGTCTACGCCGCATCTGCGCCCAGGAACAGGTGTATAATACTAGGGCATCGGAGATGTCCTCATTCTTTCACTTCTTCCATTATATATGAGGCCCGCTTGTCCTCATCTTCCACCCCATCATCAGCCGTCGCGTAAAACATATAATCCGCCAACATTTTCGCCGCCTCAAACGGGATCCTACAGCTGGCCACATCTTCCCATCTCCTCCGCTTTCTGCTTTCCACAGAAACCGTTCTCTCCGTAACTCCCTGGTCAATTCGTCCCTTTCCACCCAAATCATTTCCAACCGGGGAATTTCTCCTGCAACCGTAAGAAATGCTACACGTCCATTTACCTCCTCCCTTGACTCCATCCAAGGACCAAATCAGTCTTTCCAGGTGAGGCAGAGTTTCACCTGCAACTCATCCAACATCATCTACTGCATCCGCTGTTCCAGTTGTCAATTTCTCTATATCGGCTAGACGAAGCGCAGGCTTGGCGATCACTTCGATGAACACCTCCGCTCAGTCAGTCTTAATCAACCTGATCACCCGGTTGCTCAGCTCTTCAACTCACTCTCCCATTCCCAATCTGACAATTGTGTCATAGGCCTCCTCCATTGCCAGCGTGAAGCCCAGCGAAACTTGTAGGAACAGAACCTCATCTTTCGCTTGGGTAGTTTACACCCAGGCGGTATAAACATAGACCCCTCCAATTTTAGATAGCCCTTGCTTTCTCCCCCTTCCCCTCTCCCTTCCCAGTTTTCGCACGTCCTACTGTCTCCGCCTACTTCCTTTATTTTTCCCGCACCCCGGACATCGGTCAGAAGAAGGGTCTGGACCCGAAACGTCGCCAATTCCTTCTCCATAGCTGCTGCCTCACCCGCGAGTTTATGCAGCATTTTGTGTCTACCTTCGATGTTTCCAGCATCTGCAGTTCATTCTTAAACAAAGTTAATGACATGTTGGTCTTCATAGCGAGGGGATTTGATTGTAGGAACAAATATGTCCCACTGCAGTTGTACAGTGCTCTAGTGGCACCACGCCTGGTGTATTGTGTGCAGTTTCAGTCTCCTAATCTGAGGAAGAACAGTCTTTCTGTTGAGGGAGTGCAGCGTAGGTTCAGCAAGGTTAATTCCTTGGATGGAGGGACTGACATATGATGAAATAATGAATCGGTTTGGCTGATATTCACTGTAATATGGAAGGATTCGTGATGGGGCGTAGCATTCCACATGGAACCTGTCACCTACTCATTCATGGGATCATTCTTTAAACCTCCTCAGGTCCCTCTCGAGAGCGACCACATCCTTCCTCAGATATAGTGGCCAAAATTAGTGAGACACGACCTCGCTCGCACAAAGCCATGCTGACTACTCAGAATCAACCCACCTTTTCGAATGCATATCCCCCACTCGGTGTGCCGACGGGCCCGTTTCCGCGCTGTATCTCCAAACTGAACTAGAAATCTGATAAGACCGGGGGCATATAATCTACCTTCGTACATTTTAGGACCGTCAGTAAAGAGGTCAGGCTTTTCCCTCTCCGTTGTAGCCCCCCTACATATTCCCTGAGGAAAGCATCCTGAACACATTCGACAAGATCCATGACATCTATCCAGTTAACACTGTGGCAGTCCGAGTCTACATTGGGAAAGTTCAAATCCCATAGCACAAATGTTGCAGCAGCATATATGTTCCTCAAATTTCCGTTGAATATTGGGGAGCTATAATCCAGTCGCAACAAGTTGATCACCTCCAGCTATGACCTATCGCGTTTCATTTTCCACTACTTGTCGATTGGAAGCAGATACAATCTCAAATGCATTTTTCAAATTAATTTATTTTCAGACATACAATGCTAAAGCGAAATGTTATATAGGTAAAATACTCACTAAAAAGTTATGTATTTTGTAACGTAAAATATCATATTTGATTCAACGTTTAACTATAATAATGTCGTCTATTCTTCCTCTGCTGCTCTCTCGAGATCGGCGAATTCCAGCGCCACCTCTCCGTAGTCCTTCTCCAGCGATGCCATGGCCCCCCGCGCGTCCTGGAACTCCCCTTCCTCCAGACCCTCTCCCACGTACCAGTGGACAAAGGCCCGCTTGGCGTACATCTTGTCGAACTTGAGGTCTAGGCGGCTCCAGGCCATGGAGATGGCAGTGGTGTTGCTCAGCATGCAGATTGCACGTTGCACCTTGGCCAGGTCGCCCCCAGGGACCACGGTCGGGGGCTGCTAGTTGATGCCCATCTGCGGGGGATGGAAAGAGCAAACATTGAATTTCAATACGTAGACCCCACCCTTTTGTCTCAATGAGAAACATGTGAGTTAGTCCCAGCACTTTCCCTCTGAAAACCGGCTGCGCGGAACAAATGCAACGCTTTATTTTCCCGCAGGGATGCGTTGTAAGGCGGGAGGGACGCAATTAGGAAGTTACTTCCTAATTACTTACATTACCATCAAAATTTGAACTTTTCGTGGAGTATAATATCTGAAGGATTACGGCAAAATGTGCGATTTCGTTCCAAGGGATCACTACCGTCTCCGCGCACAAACCCAACAATTCCATCTTACCTCAGCTCCTCCAGGGTTGTGCCTAAACTGTGCTATTGAGGTCTGGTCTCAAGGACTATTGTGTGAAAATTAATAATGATTATTCCATTAGTTGTAGTGATGGGATCAGAATGGCTTGGGATATTTAGTACGAAGCGTAGAGTGAGGGCGGTAGGGAGGTTTTATGTCCAATTATTGTGAATGAAAGACGGGACGTCTGTTGAACAGCTGTAGATGCACCATTCCCTTGGGGTATCGCTTTTTAGAAGGCAATGCCCCATCTTCGAATTTGGGCATCTTATCCTAAACCCTCCACTCACCTTGAAACCGGTCGGGCACCAATCCACGAACTGGATGGAGCGCTTCGACTTGATGGTGGCGATGGCGGCGTTGACGTCCTTGGGCACCACGTCCCCGCAGTACAGCATGCAGCACGCCATTGACTTGCCCTGGCGGGGATCGCACTTCACCATCTGATTGGCCGGCTCGAAGCAGGGGTTGGTGATTTCGGGGACCGACAGTTGCTCGTGATAAGCCTTTTCGGCCGAGATCAGGGGCGCGTAGGTGGCGAGTGGGAAGTGGATGCGCGGGTAGGGAACCAGTTTGGTTTGGAACTTAGTCAGGTCCACGTTGAGGGCCCCGTCGAAGCGCAGCGAGGCGGTGATGGACGACACGATCTGCGCCATAAGGCGGTTGAGGTTGGTGTAGGTAGGGCGCTCGATGTCCAGGTTTCGCCGGCAAACGTCGTAAATGGCTTCGTTGTCCACCATGAAGGAGCAGTCGGAGTGCTCTACGGTGCAGTGGGTGACCAGCACCGCGTTGTAGGGCTCGACCACTGCGGTGGAGATCTGCGGCGCCGGGTAAACGGAAAAGGCATCATTCGTAGTGTACAATCCAGTTCTGGTTTCCGCCCTCCGTCAAGGAGGGCGAGGCTTGGACAAGGGTGCAGAAGCAATTAAATAGAAAGAATGGTTCACCGATTCAAGGGTATTTGGAGAGGTTGGGCGAATTGTGATTCTGTTCTCTGAAACATTGGAGGTTGAGGGGAGATCTGATAGAAGTGTTTTAAATATCAAAGGGAAAGGTTGGGCACAAGTATTTCCGAACACCTTTTCCATGGCGTTAGTGCAAAGTTAGAAGGGTCAATTAAGACTTTACGGCCGATGCACAATAAAAATCCAAGGGTTGTTCCCCAACAGGAAGCTGATCCCGGAAGTGCGGTAGTAACGAAGGAAATATATGAAGTTCTGTTCCGAATCAACTTACCACCTTCCGGATTCGATCCAGGACTAAGTCAACGATCTCCTTGCCGATGGAGCAGTGGCCCCGTGCGTAGTTATTGGCCGCGTCCTCCTTTCCGGTGATGAGCTGCTCGGGGTGGAATAGCTGCCGGTAGGTTCCGGTCCGCACCACATCTGTAGGGGGAGGGGAACATAAAATAGAAATTTAACCTGCGTCACACACACGCCTCACCCCACATGTCTGGGTAGGGTTTGTGATAACCCCTCTTTTCCCCCTGTCACCTTACCGATCACCGTAGGCTCCAGGTCGATGAATACGGCCCGCGGGACATGCTTGCCCTCCCCGTCTCGCTGAAGAAGGTGTTGAACGAATCGTCGCCGCCTCCGATGGTCTTGTCAGTGGGCATCTGTCCATCCGGTTGGATCCCGTGCTCCAGGCAATACAGTTCCCAGCAAGCGTTGCCGATCTGGCACCCGGCCTGGCCGACGTGGAATGAAATACAATCACGCTGGAGGCGAAGAGAAATGCAAAATGACAATATTTACAATTACAGCTTATTCACACGAGACGGCTGCGCCTGTACCAGAAGCCGGAACACCTATCCCTACCCAATGTCAACACATATTTTCGACGACACACCGTTTTCCAATAATTGCATAAAAAAATCAAATTATAGAACTTTTATTTGTGAAAGACGCGAACGTGGACAAGGCAAAGCTGTGGATAAGGAACCAATGTGCATCTATTCTTCTTGGCAACCGACACCTCCGCTCAAGGTGTGAATGAAACCTCCGGTCAACAGATAGAACCGGACGTGAAAGGTGAATGGTCAGCGCTCCGCTGTGTGGCGAGCGCCTCCCGCCAATCTGATGCCCGTCTCGATGGAACGCAGCGGCGCTGGAGGTTTTGTCACGTGGGCTCACCATCCTATCTCTCTCTGTGGTCGAGGCGGTCGATGGCGGATATCACCGCTCGCCCTATTTATAACGCGGCGCCGCTGATTAATAGCGGCCGCTGATTGGCCTCTCGGGACAATTGCAGCGCGGTTGCTCTGATACATTGTAGTAAATAAAGGCCGGCGGATTGTCCGCGGTGATGTGCATCACAATTGAGCTGAGGAATTGCACTTAGCAACGAGCAGATGAGGTTCATCTAACATCAGCCAAACTCCAACCCCTCCCACCAATCTACATCCCAGCAGAGGGCGGAATCATATACCAGAGAAACAGACCTTTTGGTCCATCCCTCTCCTCCTGACAATCTCACCCACAGTAATTCCGTTTGTTCGGCACTGCGTCCTGATTTAAATCCCACTCCAGCGAAAATAATTCTTACAGATGTTTTAAGTCTCTACCTTCCACCGAAAACCTCTGCTCATCCATGCCAGTAGGTCATGGGGAAAGAAGCACGCCAATGTCTCTGCTTTCTGAGAGGAGTAGCTGAATTCGGCATGTCTTCAATTAATCTTCCCAAGTTCGGGATGCATCACAACTTGGCAACCGCTCTGCCAAGGACCGTGAAAGACTGCAGAGGACCGTGGATGTAGCCCAGTCCCTCCCGCAGAACAATCTCCCACACTCTTGCATATTTGTGCTCACATCTATCGTGCTCCCCCTCAACATTCCCGGCTAAGTGCACAGCAAATCGTGGCCAACTTGCACCATCCGGTGCGATATGTGAATTGTTTTATTAGATATTTGCGTTTATGAGGCTGTGATGCTGTTGCAAGTAACATTTTCATTGTACCTGTACCTCGCCGTACTTGTGCATATCAGTATAGACTCGTTCCTGCTGATCACCTAGGATCAACAGGAACCTCGCCTCCGAATGTGCGGAGAAAGAGATCATAGACTCGCAGAGTCATACAACATGGAAATCAGACCAACAAACGCACTCGTCCACGGAGCCGGGGATTCCCCATCTATATTAGTCCCATTTGCCGGCGATTGACCCACATCTCTGTAAAGATTCCCTCTCATTGTACCTTCCCAACATATTGTCAATTATGGTATTGTACGTGCCTAATCTACCTCCAGGTCACCTTAACGCATTCTAGGCTCGCTTTGAGGACAAGGCCAAAAGGCCAAAAGTCTTGTTTCCTCCCAAACTCCAAAGACGTAGGTTACACAGACACAAAATGCTGAAGTTACTCAGCGGGACCGCCAGCTTCTCTGGAGAGAAGGAGTGGGTGACGTTTCGGGTCGAGACCATTCTTCAGACTGATGTCAGAGGAATAGGTGGTGCATTGATAAAATTAAATCGGAGACAGTAATACTGGTCGGAGATCTGGGGAATGGAGGGGTATGGTCTGAGTGCAGGTAGATGGGGCTAGGGGAAAACAAATGATCGGCACGGACTGGAAGGGTTGACGGGGCCTGTTTCCGTGCTGTAATTGTTATATGTTATATGGTTATATGGTTGATGACATCCGTCCCGTCAAACGCGAGTTCACCTCGTCACTGTTGCAGAGGTAAGATTGGCCTTCCTGAGGGTAATCACGGGGAAACTAGCTGACCCAGATGGAGTCTCTGCCTGCTTCCTTAAGAACTGCGCGGAGCAACAAGGGAGATTGTTCACGGACATTTTTATTCTCACCCTCCTGCATGGAAAAGCAATTTCACATGCCTTACCGCCCACTTTTGACATCCACGATCGCTTCGAGGGACTTGTTATGGCTCATGCCAACTCCAGTCTATCAAGCAGCGATAATCTACAGCGATAATCCACCTGAATAAGAAGGACACATGGCAGACGTCTATTCAGCCAATCTGTCTCTCTGCATTCAATACCATTATTGTAAACAAGGTCATGGCCAAACACGTGGCACTTGGTCAGCACCGCCAGGTGCATGTGGATCATGGAGTTTCTGTCCAACAGACCACAAACAATGTTCTCGAACTTAAAGGTGACATTTGATTTTAAATGATATCTTCTATTCTTATCTCTCATCCTCCGCTCTTGGGACTTCATAGGAATCAAGGGCCACCTCCTGGTAGTCCTTCTCCAGCGACGCCGTGTCGTTCCGCGCGTCCTGTAACTCCCCTTCCCCCAGACCATGTCCCACGTACCATTGGACAAAGTATCGCTTGGCGTACATATTGTCGAACTGGAGGTCCAGACGGGTCTATTTCCCTTATCTAGAAAGTGGCATGGTGGCGTAGCGGTAGAGCCCCGGATTCGATCCTGACTATGGGAGGTTGTCGGTACGAAATTTGTATTTTCATTGCATGACGTGCATGGATTTGTTCCGAGATCTTTGGTTTCCTCCGAAACACCAAAGACGTAGGTTACACAGACACAAAATGCTGAAGTAACTCAGCGTGACCGCCAGCTTCTCTGGAGAGAAGGAGTGGGTGACGTTACGGGTCGAGACCATTCTTCAGACTGATGCAGAGGAATAGGTGGTACATTGATAAAATTAAATCGGAGACAGTAATACTGGTCGGAGATCTGGGGGTGGGAGGGGATGGAAAGAGAAGGAAAGCCAGAGCTTCTTGAAGATAGAGAAGTAAATGTTCATACCGCTGGGGTGTAAGCTGCGCAAGCGAAATTTGAGGTGCTATTCCTCCAATTCGCACTAGGCCTCACTCTGACAATGGAGGTGGCTCAAGGACAGAAAGGTCAGTGTGGGAATGGGAAGGGGAGTTAACGAGGTTAAGGGCGTGGTGCGACTGTAAAATTGTCCCCAATGTTTGTTGATCAGTCTGAAGGGAAGGTCTCGTTCCGAAACGTCACCCATTACTTCCCTCCAGAGATGTTGCATGTCCCCCTGAGTTATTCCAGCACTTGGTGTCTGTCTTCGATGTAAACCATCAAATGTAGTTCTTTCCTACACAGCTCGATTGTATTCATGTAATAATGTATTATTTTTTTGACTGGATAGCACGCAAAATGATTGAATGCTAGAAGTAGACGCAGCGACTAGTGGGGTGCGGCAACTCTCAGTGCCGTTATTTACACCAGTTATTTACAACAGATATTAACGATTTTGTCGAAGGAGTTACATGTACATCTCCAGGTTTGCAGATGACACAAAGCTGGGTGGCAGTGTGAGCTGCGAGGATGACGCTGAGTCTGCAGGGTGATTTGGTTAGGTATGCTGAGTGGGCAGATGCACGGCAGATGCAGTATAATGTGGGGAAATGTGAGGGTTTCCACTTAGGCGGCAAGAACAAGAAAGCAGATTATTATCTGAATTGTGTGGGAATAGGAAAAGAGGAGGTGCAGCGAGATGTGTGTGTTCTTCTACAACAGTCACTGGAAATAAACATGCAGATACAGTAGGCAGTGAAGAAAGCTTATCTCCATCGCAGGCAACAGACTACAGACCGACATCGAATGCAAACCCACTGACTCCCATAGCTATCTTGACTACACCTCTTCCCATCCTGCTTCCTGTGAAGACTCCAACGGGATCCCACTGCTGGTCACATCTCCCATCTACTCCCCTTTCTGCTTTTCGCAGAGACCGTTCCCTCCGTAACTCCCTGATCATTTCGACCCTTCCTACTCAAACCACCCTCTCCCCGGGTACTTTCCCCTGCAATCGCCCGAAATGCAACACATGTCCCTTTACCTCTCTCCTCGACTCTAATCAATGACTAAATCAGTCTTTCAAAGTGAGGCACAGTTTCACCTGCACCTCCTCCAACCTCATCTAATGCATCCGCTGTTGATGGTGTCAACGTCTCTACATCGGATAGAGCAAGCGCAGGCTCCGAGATCGCTTCGCTGAACACCTCCGCTCAGTCCGTTTTTTAATTCAAAATAGACTTTATTCAGGTAATAAATATATACAATAGAGGTACAAATGCATCCGGCATTTTTGGAGGCTGTAGAAAATATTCAATACAATCTACCTACATTGGTCACATTTCACAAATTCATCCCCCACCCTTGCCACTCATGTGGCCCCCTAACGTGGAATCCCTTCCGTTATTTTGAGGGGCGTCCCCACCACACCCAGCCCCCCCACCCCATATTCAGCAGCGGAAGGAACCTAGACTGTGGACCTCCCCCACCGAGCCTTTGCCTTGGCTGCACCGAGTTTCAGTGCGTCCCTCAGCACGTACTCCTGCAGTCTGCAGCGCGCTAGTCGGCAACATTCCCCGACGGACATCTCCGTTTGGTGGTGAACAACGCTCGGGCAGACCAAAGAGCGTCTTTCACTGAGTTGATAACCTTCCAGCTGCACTCGTTAAGAGTCTCTGAATGCGTCCCTGGGAATAGTCCGTAAACCACAAGTCCTCTGTGACGGAGCTGTTCGGAATAAACCATGACAGGGACTCTTCCAGATATCTAAACTGTGGAAGATGAGGAACCCCTGGAGTCCGGTGCACTGATCGGCCTGAGGGAACGAAAGCGGAAATCGTGAATAGATTAGCGAACATTGCGTCCGTGAGCTACCAAGCTAACACTGTGGTTGGGCACAGGTGGGTGGCTCTGAGATGAACGAACGCGATTGTTCTTTCACTTCCACTCAACACGTATATCAAGAATAAGTTGGCAGTCAGGGATCGTCCTATTTGTCTCTATTGGACACAACACACCTGACGAAGTGGCTGTCGAAAATCTCAAATGCCGTTGGCATCCCACGAGTGATTGCAAAGGAACCGTGTCTTAAATTTCGGCGGAAGTTCGCGTTTGGCATCTTTCGGAGTGTACAATGCAGTTCTGGTTTCGGGTTTCCTCCTACCGCGAGGAAAGTCGAGGCTAAGACAAGGGTGCTGAAGAAATGTACTAGAAATAATGCTTCATCGGTTCGAGGGTATTAGGAAAGGTTGCGCAAATTATGATTATGTTGTCCAAAACATGGGAGGTTGAGGGGAGACCTGATTGAAGTTTAAAATATGAAAGGTATAGGTGGGGTCCCATTTTCCAAACCATTTTTCCATGGCGGAAATATCAAGTTAAAAGGGACAAGTTTGAAGGTATAGCCCGTGACCAAAAGCATACAAAGGGGGGGGGGGGGGGGGCTCCAGGACAGGAACCTGATCCCGGAAGTGCGGTAGTAAGGAGGAAATTATATGAAGTTCCATTGCGAATCAACGTACCACCTTCCGGATTCGATCGAGGACTAAGTCCATGATCTCCTTTCCGATGGAGCAGTGGCCCCGTGCGTAGATATTAGCCGCGTCCTCCTTTCCAGTGATCAGCTGCTCGGGGTGAAAGAGCTGTCGGTAAGTTCCGGTCCGCACCTCATCTGTAGGGGGAGCGGAACAGAAAATAGAGAATTAACCTGCGCCACACACACGCCTCATCCCACACGTCTGGGTAGTGTTTGTGATCATGCAGAACATATAAGTTATCTTGCCTTGGCACCTAACCGATCACCGTGGGTTCCAGGTCGATGAATACAGCCCGAGGGACATGCTTGCCCGCCCCCGTATCGCTGAAGAAGGCGTTGAACGAATCGTCGCCGCCTCCGATGGTTTTGTCGTTGGGCATCTGTCCATCGGCTGGATTACGTGCTCCAGGCAATATAACTCCCAGCAAGCGTTGCCGATCTGGCACCCGGCCTGGCCGACATCGATTGAAATACACTCACGCTGGAGGCGAAGATAAATAAAAAAGACAAAATTTGCAATTGCAGCTTATTCACAGGAGACGGCCGCGCCCGCCCAGCAGACGGATCATATATCCCTGTTCAATTTAATTAGATATTTACGACGACGCCCCGTTCATCAATTATTACAACTTAAAGCACTAAAACACAGGACTACTATTCGTGGAAGACACGAACGATTTGGGGCAATGTAAATCTGCGGATGAGAAACCAATGTGTCCCTATTCTACTTGGGTGTCATCTTGGTAACCGACACTTCCGTTCAAGGTGTGAATAGAGCCTCCGGTCGACAGATAGAACCGGACGTGAAAGTTGATTGGTGAGCGCTCCGCTGTGTGGTGAGCGCCTCGCGCCAATCTAATGCCATGCTCGATGGAATACGGCTGGAAGTTCTGTCACGTGGGCTTACCATCTCTCTCTCTCTCTCTCTCTCTCTGTAGTCGCGGCGGTCGATGGCGGCTGTCGCCGCTCGCCCTATTTATACCGCGGCCCCGTTGAGGAATAACGGCCTCTGATTGGCCTCTCGGGACAATTGAGGCGCGGTTACTCGGAGATTTTTTTTAGTAAATAAAGACCGGCGTATTGACAGCGGTGATGTGCGTCACAATTGAGCTGAGGAATAGCACTTAGCAACGAGCAGATCAGCTTTACGTAACATCAGCCAAGCACCAACCCCTCCCACCAATCAACATCGCAGCAGATGGTGGAATCATATGCCACTGAAACAGGCCTTTTGCCCATCCCTCTCCTCCTGACAAACTCTCCCACACGAATCCCGTTTGTTCGTCATTGCGTCCTGATTTAAATCCCACTCTGGCGAAAATAATCCTTACAGCAATTTTAAGCCTCTACCTTCCACCCATAACCTCTGGTCATCCACACGAGTAGACCAGGGGGATGAAACATGCCAATGTCTCTAGCATCTGAGAGGAGTAGCTAAATTCGGCATGTGAGAAAAGGGGCAACAGACATAGTTGATTTAAACTAGGAATAGAAAAATATAGCTTAGAGAGAAATAAGGTTTCAACAAAAGCCAGACTGTTAGTAGAATAGAAAGTAACGATAGAAAGTAATTCAAATAAAATAACAAGAAACTAGGCCAGTTCAATTACAACAGAGCATGCTTAATGAAATAAATGAATACTACTTACATGTCCCTGGTTGAGAAACTGCTCATTACCTTGCACATGGATGAACATGGGATGTATGATGTGGGAGGTACTGGGGGACATAACTATAGACTGTGCACCTCAGTGCTCTGATTGGGAAGAGCCAGAGGGGAGGTTACGCCAGTAGAAATGTGTTTATAAAGGGGCTTACTTTCCTGACTTTGGTGTGCCTCTAGGGGACAGAAAAGGGGAGGCACATATTCTGCAGAGGCGACTGAGAGATGGTGGAAGTGGCAGGTTCTTACCAGGATGAGTGATTCTGATCAATGTCATTCATTCCAGAATCATGCAGCGCGGAATCTGGCACTGGCACATCATGTACCCCAGATTCGACCCCTCCCCTGCACACCGGCGTGAAGGAGGGGAGTTACACAGGCCGATTACCCGCTCCTTTTGCGCTCTACCGACTTGTATTGTAATGGTGATTTACGCAATGGTCTTGTTCCTCGTACTGTTTGTCTCTCTCTTCTCAATTGAAAAGCAATGTCACATGCCTTACTGAACACCGTTCAGTCCCTTTGACATCCACTACCATGAATGCTTCGAAAAGCGTGATCTGGCACGTACCAACTCCAGTCTGTCAAGCAGGGATAATCCACAGCAATAATCCACCTGAATAAGAAAGACACATAAAGCAGACTTCTATTTATCCAATCAATACTATTATTGCAAACAAGCTCATGGCCAAACGAGTGACACTTGAAGTCAGCACCGCCAGCTGCATGTGGATCATCGACGTTCTGTTCAACAGACCACAAACAATGTTCTCGAACATAAAGGTGACATTTGACTTTAAATAACATCTTCATTCCTTCTCCCTCATGCTCTGCTCTTTGGAGTTCATGGGAATCAAGGGCCACCTCTTGGTAGTCCTTGTCCAGGGACGCCATGTCGTCCCGCACGTCCTGGAACTCCCCTTCCTCCAGACCCTCTCCCACGTACCAGTGGACAAAGGCTATGGAGTCAATGTTCAGACGGCTGGGGTGTAAGCTGCCGAAGCGACATTTGAGCTGCTGTTCCTCCAGTTTGCGCTGGGCCTCACTCTGGCAATGGAGGTGGCTCCAGGACTGAAAGGTTAGTGTGGGAATGGGGAGGGGAGTTAACGAGGTTAAGGGCTTGGTATGAATGTAAAATTGTCCCCAGTGTTTGTAGAGTAGAGTTAATGTCCGGGGATCGGTGGTCGGCGAGGACTGGGTGGGCCGAAGGACCTGTTTCCGCGCTGTATCTCCACACGAAATTAAACTAAATCAAGGATTCAAGGTGTCAAGGTCAGTTTATTGTCACGTACTAATTAAGATACAGTGAAATTCGAATTACCATAGAGCCATACTATAAAAAAGCAACAAACCACACAACTACATAAAAGTTAGCATAAACATCCACCACAGCGGATGGTGTAGACGTGACCAAAAAGGTTGATGAGGGCAAATCTGTAAATGATGTGTACATGGCCTTCAGTAATACGTTCGACACAATTCCGCATGGTAGGCTGCTCGGGCAGGTTACATCGAATGGGATCCAAGGAAAGGTAGCTGAATGGATATCAAATTGGCTCCATGGGAGGAAGCAGAGAATAATGGTGGAAGGTTGCTCCTCAGACTGGATGACTGTGACTAGTGGTGTGCATCAGGGTTCGGTACTAGGCCCATTACTGTTTGTCATCTACATCAATTATGTGGATGAGAACATAGGGCAAGATTAGCAACTTTCCCGATGATCCAAAAGTTAGTGGATTTGCAAATAGTGAAGATGGCTGCGAACGATTGCAGCAGGATCTGGATCGATTGGCCAGGTGGACGGAGGAATGGTTGATGGAATTTAATAGAAAAGTCTGAGGAATTGCACTTTGGGACGTCGAACAAGGCCAGGACCAACACATTAAATGGTAGGCCTCTGTGTAGTGTCGGCGGGTAGTGGGATCTTGGAGTACGGATGCATGGTTCCTTGAAGGGCGAGTCGCAGGTAGATAAACTGGTCAAAAAGGCTTTTGGAACTTTGGCCTTCATCAGTCAGAATATTGAGCATAGATGCTGGGAGGTCATGATGCAGTTGTATCAGACGTTAGTGAGACCGCATTCAAAATATTGTGTTCAGTTCTGGGTACAATGTCATAGGACATATATTGTCAAGCTTGAAAGGGTTCAGAAAAGATTTACGAGGATATAGCCAGGACGCGAAGGTGTGAGCTATACGGAAAGGTTTAGTAGGCTAGGTCTCTGTTCCATGGAGAGCAGGAGGATGAGGTGAGATCTTATAGAGGTATACAACATCACGAGAGGAATAGATCGGGTAGATATTTTGTCCAGAGTAGGGGAATCGAGGACCAGAGGATATAGATTCAAGGTGAAGGGGGAAATATATAATTGGATTCCAAGGGGTAACTTTTTCACACAAATGGTGCAGGGTGTATGGAACCAACTTGCAAAGGAGGTAATTGAGGCCGGGACTATCCCATCGTTTTAAAAACAGATAGACACGTACATGGGTAGGACAGGTTGGAGGGATATGGACCAAGCGCAGGCAGGTGGGCCTAGTGTGGTTGAGGCATTATTAGCTGGTGTAGTTAGTTGGGTCGAATGGCCTGTTTCCACACTGTATAATTCTATGACTACATGGGTCTTTGAGACGTGTGATGAAACCCACACGGTCAGAAGGAGAACGTGCAAACGACACACAGCAGCCGAGGTCAGGGTGGGACCCGTATCTCCGGTGCTATGAGGCAACGGCTCTACCAACGGTTATCACTATTGACAAGTTATATAATAATTAGGTCATTCGGCTCATCGAGTCCGCCATTAAATCATGGCTGATCTCTGTCTCCCAATCCCATTCTCCTGCCTTCTCCCCATAACACCTGACACCCGTTCTAATCAAGCATGTGTCTATCTCTGCCTTAAAATACCCACAGACATGGCAATGTTCCACAGATTAACTACCCTATGATTAAATCTCCTTTCAATGAGTATCCATTAAGCTACACCACGCTGCCTCGG
This sequence comes from Okamejei kenojei, assembly GCA_035221665.1. Classification (NCBI taxonomy): domain Eukaryota; kingdom Metazoa; phylum Chordata; class Chondrichthyes; order Rajiformes; family Rajidae; genus Okamejei; species Okamejei kenojei. The sequence goes on along the minus strand of JAVHYY010000407.1, from coordinate 64,075 downwards.
CAAGACGAGCAGCGTCATCAAGGATCAGTATCACCCCGGACACTCTTCTGCGTCCTTCCGTCAGGCAAGAGGTACAGCAGTGCTAAAACGCAAACCTCCTATATCAGGGACAGTTTCTTCCCAGCTGTTATCAGGAAACTGAATCATCCTATCACCAACTAGATATGTACCCTGACAGTACCATCGACTGAAGGGATCCGATCCGACACGTCACCTATTTGCTTCTCCAGAGATGATGCCTGACCCGCTGAGTTACTCCAGCATTTTGTGTATATCCACCATCTACCTCATTGGAGACTCTCGGTCTATCTTTCGTGGGATATTACTGGACTTTATGTTGCACTAAATGTTATTCTCTTTATCCTCTATCTGCGCACTATGGACAGTTGAATATAGTAGTCACAAAATGTTGGAGCAACAGCGAGATTGGAGAGTTAGAATGGTTGAAGTTCGGTCGCGACCCTTCTTCAGAATTATCTGCTTCAGACATTAGTCTGAAGGAGGGTCTCGATCCGAAACGTCACCCATTACTTCTTCCGCTGAGTTACTCCAGCATTTTGTCTCTATCTTCGATGTAAACCAGCATCTGCAGTTCCTTCCAACGCAGCTCGATTGTAATCATGTAGTATTTTCTTTGAGTGGATAGCAGCAACAACACGATTTTCATTGTACATTGGCACACGAAAGTAAATTAAACTAAATATAACCAGTGAATTTCAAAACAATATTACTATTTATAAATAGATATTACACATTACAATTTACACCAAAAATATTACAGCATATATTAACACATTCTTTATTCTTCCTCCTCCAGTTTACTTTCCAGATCGGCCGACTCGATCGCTATCTCTTCGTCTGCCTGCTCTAGTGAAGCCGAATTTGCCCGGGCGTCCTGGAACTCCCCTTCCTCCAACCCCTCTCCCACGTACCAGTGGACAAAGGCCCGCTTGAGGAACACCTTGTCGAACTTGAGGTCCAGATGGGTCCAGGTCATGGAGACAGCGGTGGTATTGCTCAGCACGCGTTGCATCCACTCCCACCCCCGACCCCCCGGCACCACCGTCAGCGGCTGGTTGTATCTGTGTCATTGGCACTGTATCATTCTATGACTGTATACCAAAGACGTAGGTTAATTGGCTGCTAATATTGCCCCTAGTGTCCAGGATAGAACTAATGAATGGGCTATCACTGGTCGACAAGTACCCGGTTTCCACGCTGTATTTCTAATCAAAACTATCTCGGACCATCTCAAGAAACTCTCACTGCTAAGCGATAACTACTTAAGAACGTCATAATCGTGTTCACGTTACAAGGAATACGCTGGATTTGGAACGGACGTCATATATACATAGAAAATAGGTACAGGTGTCGGCCGATCGACCCTATGAGCCAGCACCGCCATTTAATATGGTCATAGCTCATCATCCAGGATCAGTATCCCGTTCCAGTTTTCTCCCCATATCCCTTGATTCCGTTAGCCCTAAGAGCAATTATCCAACTTTCACTGGAATACTAAAAGGGATACATGCAATACCGTTCAATACAATAATACGTTATTAGCCAAGTATGTTTTGCAACATACGAGGAATTTCATTTACCAAGTCAGTATACAAAGAAAAAGCTACGGAACACACAAAATGTTAAAATTGGAATAGCTACTTCCCCAACGCCATCAGGCTATTAAACCTGGCTCGGACCAAACTATAAACATTAATACCCCTCCATCTGTTATTTCCACTTCATGAATTTATTAATTAATGTGTTTATTTAAGTATATAACTGTAGTCTATGCCTACTATGTTCTGTTGTGCTATGCAAAGAAAGAATTTCATTGTCCTGTCAGGGACACATGCCAATAAACTCTTTTGACTTGAAAATACATTTTGATATAAACATCCACCAACGTGACTCCTCCACAGTACTCTGGTATGCTGCTTTTTCTGGCCACTTTGTACATATCATCCTTTGCTTTGATACTATCCCTGATTTCCGTTGTTATCCACGGATGCACTAGCTTCCCCGATATATTCTTTTGCCAAAATGGGATGAACATTTTTTTAGTTCACCCATGCAGTCTTTAAATGTCTTCCATTGAATATCCACCGTCAACCCTTTTAGAATTAATTGTCAGTCAATCTTGGCCAATTCACGTTTCATACCCTCAAAGATACCTTTCTTTAAGTTCAGAACCATTGTTTCTGAATTAACAATGTCACTCTCCATCCTACTGAAGAACTCAAATGGTCACTCTTGCCCAGGGGGGCACGTACAACAAGACGGCTAACTACCCCTTCCTCATTACTCAAAACCCAGTCTAAAATAGGCTGCTCTCTCGTTGGTTCCTCTACATGTTGATTTAGATAACTATCCCGCATACATTCCAAAAAAATCCTCTTCCTCAGCACCCCTGCCAATTTGATTCACTCAATGTATATGTAGATTCAAGTCACCCATTATAACTGTTTTGCCTTTGTCGCAAGCATTTCTAATTTCCTGTTTGATACCATCCCCAACTTCACTGCTACTGTTAGGTGGCCTGTACACAACACCCACCAGCGTTTTCTGCCCCTTAGTGTTTTGCAGCTCTGCCCATACCGATTCCACATTCTCCAATCTAATGTCCTTCCTTTCCATTGCGTTATTCTCCTCTCTAACCAGCTCCTTTTCCTTTCACTCTATCCCTCCTGAATATTGAATATCCCTGGATGTTCAGCTCCCAGACTACGTCACCATGGAGCCATGTCTCCGTGATCCCAACTATATCATAACCATTAACAGCTACCTGCACGTTCAACTCGCCCACCTTATTACGAATAGTCCTTGCATTGAGACACAGAGCCTTCAGGCTTGTCTTTACAACGCACTTACCCCTTATACAATTTTGCTGAAAAGTGGCCCTTTTTGATTTTTGCCCTGGTTTTGTCTGCTTGCCACTTTTACTTTTCACCTTGCTACCTATTGCTTTTATCCTCATTTTACACCCACCTGCCTCTCTGCTCTTGTACCCATCCCCCGCCACATTAGTTTAACTCCTCCTCGACAGCACTAGCAAACACTCCCCCAAGGACACTGGTTCCATTCCAGCCCAGGTGCAGACTGCCCTGTTTGTACTGGTCTCACCTCCCCCAGAACTGGTCCCAGTGCCCTAAACATTTGGATCCCTCCCCCTTGCACCATTTTTCAAGCCACGTATTCATCTGCAATATCCTCATATTTCTACTCTGACTGGCCCGTGGTACTGGTAGTAATTCAGAGAATATTACCTTTGAGGTCCTACTTTTAAGTTTATCTCCTAGCTCCCTAAATTCACCTTGTAGGACCTCATTCCTTTTTTTACCCATATCCTTGGTGCCAATATGCACCACAACAACTGGCTGTTCACGCTCCCCCTCCAGAATGTTCTGCAGCCGTTCAGTGACATCCATGACCCTTGCACCAGGGAGGCAACATACCATCCCGGAGTCTCGCTTGCGGCCGCAGAAACGCCTATCTATTCCCCAGACAATTGAATCCCCTATTACTATTGCCTTTCCCCTCTTTTTCCCCCTCATGTGCCGCAGTGCCACCCATGGTGCAATGAACCAGGCTGCTGCTGCATTCCCCTGATGAGCCATCTCCCTCAACAGTATCCAAAATGGTATACCTGTTTAGGAGGGATATGACCGCAGGGGACTCCTGCACTACCTGCCTACTGCTTTGCTGGCTATTGGCCACCCGTTCCCTTTTTGTCCTCTTCCCTTTTGCCTGCGGTGTGACCAACCCGCTGTACGTGCTATCCACGACTTTCTCCCCATCGTGAATGCTCCAGTATGAATCCAGCCGCAGTTCCAATCGTTCAATGCGGTCTGCTAGGAGCTGCAGCTGGACACACGCTGGACTGCAAATGCAGTCACCCGGGACACCGACCATCTCCCTGATCTCCCACATGTTGCAGGCTGAACAAACCAAGGGGCCGATCACTACTGACATACCTTACTCCCAAATTACTCTGTATTGAATATTAAAAAACACAAACACTTATCCTTTAAACTTTACTAATAAATACTGAATCCTTAACTCCTAGAATGCTTAAACCTGAAGGCAGAAATGTAAAAATTGTAAACCCGGGATTGCACCCAATCAGCTGCTTCCTTGGGTCCTCTTCCAACAATTCCTTCTTTGGAAGTGAGATGGAACGTTGCCGATTTGATTTACTCAAAGCTCCAGGTACTCCACCCTCTCTCACCAACGGCTCCCTGGGCCTCTGTGAAAGCAAGCCCCGCGATGTGTTCTATACTCACAGCTCCAGGTCCTCTACCCTCTCTCACCACGGGCGCCCTGGGCCTCTGTGAAAGCAAGCCCCGAGATGTGTTTTATACTCACCGCTCCAGCTCCTCCACACTCTTTCACCAACGGCTCCCCGGGCCTCTGTGAAAGCAAGCCCCGCGATGTGTTTTATACTCACAACTCCAGGTACTCCACCCTCTCTCACCAACGGCTCCCTGGGCCTGATGGATGTGATGGTACTAAAACGTACATAGGTAGCTCACCGTGTGACTGGCCGAGTGTCAGGATCCAACATCCCAAGACGATGCCCGTACGAATGACGGCAATTTATAGATTGGTCAGTGTGTGAGCGGAAGGATCTCAAAAGTAACTTCCTCTCCGACTGTAGAATGACGACACCACTGGACGGAACATCAGTTGTATCCGGCCAAGGAATGGACGACAGAAAACAGTTGAGACTTTGAGATGTATCTCTATAATACTAAAATGTTTCCTATTATTTGTGTTTGTGCCGACGATGTGTCAATCTGTGTTTGCTATTTTCTTCCAAACGGTGGCGCACAGCCTTCCCATTTTCACATATCCTACTCTATGTTTTCCCGTCGTGGCGATAAACACCTTCCCGTCTCATGATCACCTACATTTCCGATGCTATTAAACCATTTTGTTTTAAATTCAGCCCCCAAACTCCCCCATTTCTGAAGAAAACCCTGAGTGACGTCACAATGCACTCGCAAGGCAGGGCGGGACATTCCTAGATGGAAGGGCACCAGGAACAGCAGCGGCTGCCGGCGCCCGACGCCCGACACCTTATGACGAGGGTGGTGCCGCGGGCCCTGGCTGGAGCCGACCCTGGTGCTCGAGCTGGAAGCCGCCGCCGAGAAAGAAGCCGCCGCTGGTATCAAGGACGAGCTTGGGTCCGGGACGAGCCCGGAGATTGTCTGTGACTACACTGGAGCCCAGGCGGTGGCGGAGCTGACGACTAGAGTCTGCAGCCAGGGCCGGGCCCAGTTCAAGAACCATGCCAAGTTACAGGCCCTGGCACTGCTATATTATCTGGGTAGGTCCTGGGGCAGGGAATGTGAGTGCGAGGAGGAGGATGAGGGACATAAGGAGAGGGGAGATGGGGTGGGAAGTGGGGTTGTAGAGGGAGATTTGGGGGAGGGTGTGGAGGAGGTAGGTGGGCAGCGGTGGAGGAGGGAGATGTCGCCTCTCTATCTACCCTCACTCCCACTCTCTCTACCCCTCCCTCTCCCTCCCTCGCCCTCTACCTCTCTACCCTCCCTCCCCCACTCTAACACCGACCCGCTCCCTCTACCCTTCTCCCTCTCTCTAACTCCGCCCCTCTCTGCCCCTGTCCCTCTCTACCGCCCTCCCCTCCCTTTACCCTCCCATTCTCCTACCCCCACCCCTCTCCCTCTCTACCCCTTCCCCTCCCTCTCTACCGCCCTCCCTCTCCGTCTTTATTCCCCTCCACCACCACCTCCCCAGCCCCCTCCCTCTCTGCCCCCTTCCTCTCTGCCCCCTCCCTCTCCGAGCTCCCTCCATCTCTACCCCTCCTTTCTACCCCCTCCCTCTCTACTACCCCTCCCTCTCTATCAACCCTCCCTCTCTTCCCCCCCTCTCTCTCTCTAGGGATTGAAGAGGGAGGGTGAAGAGGAGGAGGAGGGACCGCTGGGGATGAGGAGAAATCGGCAAAGGGCATAATCAGTGGTTTCAGGAAGCGATGGAATATCTTAACGGTGTCGTGGGTAACGTACGAAAATGGTTATTTGAAATGGAACAGAATTGTCCACATTTGCCTGCAAAAGAGGGATATCTAAAGGAAAGAGTGTTGCTCAAATAATATTTTGGAAACGAACCGAAGATTGCTAATGCTCACATGAAGAAGGTCGTTGCCTGGTCAGTTATCAAGGCGGAAGATTTGGAGGCATTGCACGAGTTTGCGATGTTTCTTAGATATTGGAACTCGTTGAGCAAACTCAACCGCATGGACGAATTGAATGTTGTTGGTCATATGCAGGCTATTATTCTTAAACTGCCCTTCAAACTTAGAGAAAAGTGTAGAGATAAAGCAGGCCAAATACAGGAAGGTGAAAATCGAGAAGCCAGATTTCCTAATCTGTTCAATTTCATTGCCAGGGAAGTACGATTTATGTCAAATCTGCGCCATGGGAATATTCAAGATCCAAAATCAGCGAACGTCGAATGTGCTACCTTTACTAAGACAAAAGGAAGATCGCGACGTAAGGGGTTTTGCTGCTGCTGTAATACCCGCAGAAACAAAAGGCAAACGGAAAGGAGATGCATCTACTATTAAGCCACAAGTGTTTTGTTTGTGGTGTGATAAAAATGGTCATCCGATAAAGTGGTGTCTAAAATTCAAGAAGAAGGAATACAAAGAAAATATGAACTGTTTAAAGGAGAAGGGGGTCTGTTTTGTGTGTTTGAAAAAACAACACAAGGTTAAAGACTGCACGAATCGTACGACGTGATAAGTTTAACGGGATCATCCTGGAATACTTCACACTGAACAAAAGAAGATGGAAAAGAAGCCGGAGCAAATAGTGCAGGACTAGAAGCCAGTTACGAGTGATGCCTCAAATCACCTGTGATCACCTCAAATGTGTGCAATGTTTCATCGTTCGTCCTCCGGCACTGCGCTACTCCTGGCTGTGGTCTTGTTTCCTCCCACATGCAATTGACCTGCCTATTAACGGTTTCCGTAACTATTTTATATGGCATTTAGTGCAGTAGATGCTACACTCTGGGGGATGGGGGGAGAGGGGAGGCGGGTGCAGTTGACAAGAACGTGGGCAGAATTAAAAGCTGTAAACGTAATATACATTGGTGATTGATGAGTGTGTGGACAACGTGGCCCAAAGCTGTATTATCTGTACTTTGCCGGGGCTAAAGGTCAGTTAGTCAACGCATCCAAGTTTGAAAACGATCCGATCAGACAATTTCCTCAGATACTTTTGTAAGTAATATCTATCCTCTCCTTTGCAGTGAACTTGTTGGCGATAGTGATACTCTGTCGAGGTAAATGCGTTCTCTCCAAGCTACCTGGTGGCCATGGCAGCGTCTGATCGGGTCGGCATCACTGATCCGTTTCTACATCAGACTTTTGAAATTCACTTCCCGCAATCTTTTCTGAAGATTACTCCCGTGTGCACGACTGTCGTATTCCTGATATGTGCAACCACCGCGGTCTCTGTCAGGCTGGCGGTAGTCTTCACCTTCGATCGGTTTGTGGCCATTTGTTGTGAGAAACTGAAAGTAAAATATTGTACCGAGAGAACGGCGGCTGTGGTTATCGGGGCAGTGATTGTGCTGGGCTGTTTGGAAAATATCCCCTGGTGTTTTACAATAGAGCCTGGCTACGAATTTGATAATCTTGCCTGGGAGTGCTTCACTAAATCCACCTTCTATACGTCGACGGATGCACATCGCGTTCTAACCCCTTGAATTCCGTTCTTTCTGGTTATTCTGTTCAATGTGCTGACAGCCAGAGTCAGCAGCGGTCTCCGGGGCCCCAGCAACGGAGGGAATGACAAGGACCCGGAGATGGACAAGCGCAGTGTTTTGGTATTTAGTATTTAGTACTCCTTAGTATCACGTGCACTTTCATATTGCTGTGGGCAACACAAGCTGTTTTATATCTTTACGGGTATAGCGAAAGTCGCATATGACGGCTTCCCCACCAGTCATTACTATATCACACGTGCCACGCCGGGGTTCGTACAGCTTCTCAGCATCTACACCAACACGTGTATTTACGTGGTGACCCAGAATAAATTCAGAGTTGAGCTGATAAACGCGGTTAAATTCCCACTGAGAGCAATGCATGCACTTTTACATTCCGAATATTAGACAAAACACAAACAGGGTCTTTCACCCACCGACCCACGCCGACAATCCAACCATTTTCATTCATCACAGCTTGTTTTCTGTGAACTCAATTAAACTGTTCATTTTTTTTCCAGCACACACTTACGCGCTTAGTACATGTCACTGATCATCTAACTGACTACTCGCAGTAGTCATGGTCATACAGCATTGAATCTGGCCCTCTGGCTTAACCTGTCCCGGCTAAACGAGATGCCCAGTCAACGCGAATCCCATTTTCCCGCGGTTCTCCCACATGCAGTTTCACTTTCCCTATAAATGCACCTGTCGAATCGTATTTTGAATATCGTGACGGTTTCACTAACGCACATCTGCAAGGTATGGGATTTAACCTTTGCAACTTGGGATTTTGTTGTCGTCTATGGGACAACATGACCGTATGGCATGGCCCAAAGGGGCAGGGGTCTGGAGGTTGTGACGTGTCGGATCCTCGAATTGCACAATGGCCACTCGATCAATTCATCCAGTGAGTAATTAGGAGCTAATTTGAAGCACGCCATCCAGACGAATGTTTTGGCAATATGTTTTAAGCGGGAAGTCGCTAAACAATCTAAAATCGGAAGTTGTTCTACACCTTAGTGACATTCCGATCTGCAGCATGTCATTGGCGCGCAGGCAACACACCCGGTCGGCAACCAGAAGCTCAAGAACGAATCAAAGTAAATAGCCGCGTGCGCCGTCATTTGAAACGCACACCTGGAAGTGACATATACATTTCCGGGCTTGGCTCCGCGAACAGAGAACGGCAGGAGGCGGTTCTATCCGAACATTTAGCAGAGACTATCCCACCATTTAAGATACAGTTGACAGGTAAATGGATATGTCAGGTTTAGAGGGATATGGAACAAACGCGGGCAGGTGGTACTAATGTAGCTGGGACACGTTGGCCGCTATGAGCAAGTTGGCCAGAAGGGCCAGTTGCCACACTGGATTACTCTATGACTCTATGACGAAGTGTAATCAAATCCTTACTGGAAAACATGGACTTATCTCCACCAATCGTTTTCAGTGTTTTTCTTTCTTTCTTCAATTATTGTCCTGTGTCAGATGTCCTTTTTACTCTTACGATTCATTTCCGCGGTCGTATTTTTCACGATATCTCAATACTTTAGATTTGCCGCAGATGATCTGAAACAGACTAAACAATGCGAGGAAAACAGAAATTGATGGGGGATATCCGCGGGCTGGGAAGCATCTGTGCAGGGAATAGACTAACGGCGTTTTGTATCGAGACCACGAAGAGGTCTGGAAACAAGACCCATCAGGAAACAATGCCCATCTACACACACCACAAATGCTGTCTCACCCAAAGCGTTCTGATCAGCTCTCCGCTGCAGAATGCAAAGTATTTAGAGAGGGTTTTGAAGTTTTAGCATATTGGCGAAAATCCAAACGCGAGAAGGCATGTCTTTAAGGTAAGAGGATAAAGTGCATTTGAGGTGTGAGGTACTATTCTGAACAGATGCCCGAAACACTCTTTTAGTGTTGGTGGTGGAGACTGTTAGCATTATGTACATGAGGCGTTTGTGTAGGCAACAACTTGAGTGATGTGGATCATGCAAATACATGAGACATGTGGATCATGCGAGAGCAGATAACATTAATATTTCTTGATACCATGTTCCGCTCCGACATTATGGGCCGAAATGCATTTTCCTGTGCGGTTTATATCTATATTCTATCCACAAGGACACCAGACCGCATAAATAAAAATATACCATCGTTCAGAATACAGATTTGTGTGTATTATTATTGCGTGCACCGCGCTAAACTAAAAAGGTTATTTTTTTTTTAATGTTTTGAAATAAAACAGATATACAATACATAAATACAATCGTATCAAAATCAATTTCAATAGATAGAGCAGAGATTCACAGCGTACAATGGGGAAAAGGAGAATCGCACACTTCTGTCTTGTGGAAGGACCGTTCGGAAACCTAACAGCAGAAGAAGCGGGTGCCCCCTTTCCTGCTTCTGTAGCTTTTGGCGTACGGGAGCAGCGAGAACAAGGAATGCCCTGTATCTGAGACGCTTGTGTTTATGTGTTAAAGAAGGAACTGCAGAGGCAGGAAAATCGAGGGTACACAAAATGCTGCTGAAACTCAGCGGGTGCAGCAGCATCTATGGAGCGAAGGAGATAGGGAACGTTTCGGGCCGAACTGTAGAAGGGTTTCGCCCCGAAATGTTACCTATCTCCTTCGCTCCATAGATGCTGCTGCACCCGCTGAGTTTCTCCAGCATTTTGTGTACCCACGTTTTTGTTTATGTTGGTTGCTTTTCCGAGGGCACGGGATGTCGATAGGGAATCACTGGTGGTAGCACCGGTTTCTGCGATTGGTTGGAGCACATTTACAACTCTGCAAATTATTGCGTTATTGGGCTGAAACTGCCAAAATAAGCTGTGATACACTCCGACAGTATGCTTTTTATGGGGCATATTTAGAAATTTCCCGAGCAATTGGAGACATACCGATTTTCCCAGACACTACAGGAAGTAAATTTGTTGGTGTCCTTTCTTGCTATTTGCATCAGTGTGGTTGGTCCACGAAGATTGTTGGTACTATTAATTCCAAGGATCTCGAAGATCTCAACCATTTCCTCTTCGATATAATTGGGGGAATTGGGGAAATTTAAATAGAAGTTACTGAACTTGATAACTAACACCTTTTTATTGCTGGCAGTCAGAGCATGTTTTTTGTCCTGGTGCCACATTACTGACTTCGCTCTATCCACCTGCACTTAGTTTCGTCACTGTTATAGATCCGGGCCATGGGAGTAGCGTAATCTGTAAATTCCAGGCAAAAAACCTGGAGACTTGTACAGTGGGTTAGAGTCGAACGTGCTCGCAAGTTGTGAGGTATCTGGAATATTGTTGCAGGGGACTGAGAACGGGTCGCTCAAGCATACCAATTGTAACGTTTGTTCGCACAGCAGCTGTTGTCACCTATCCTCACTGTCAGTCAGAAAGTCCAGATCCAATGGTTGACTCCCGGGTTCAGGTGGTGCTGTAGGTTAGTTACAGAGTAAAATCAGCTGATATTTTGGCAATATGCGCGACGGGGTAGCTTGAGATATCTGGACTATAATCTTAGCTAATGGAAGGACCGTTCATCAGTTTGGTAATAGCGGCGAATGAGTACTTCTTGAATCTGGTGAACATGCTTTCAATCTTTTCTAACGTCTGCGCGATTGGAGAGGGGAGGAGAGGTTAAGAGCAATGAAAATATTGCTGGTTCGGGTCAAAGGTGACTCTGCATGGGGGCGGATATTTGATATATTGCGGGCTGACATGTTGGAATAAATGACAGATGGTGGACTGAGAGCGAAGGGGAATTGTCAATAAAAATAGCTGATAACAGCATAGAACTCCAAATGCCTTATGAACTGGCGGGCAGGATCGAGCTCCTGATTGCCTCTGTCCTTGCATTTCCGTGTACTCGCATTGCGTCGCAGTCACGAAATTGGTCTCTACAGTGTCCGGGTCCTGGCTGTGGTGTGTCGATTAAAGTTTCCGGATCTGTAAGTAAGACCTGGTTTATTAATGAAAACATGAAACGAGTGTTCAAAGTGCTTGGAGCTCTGCAGCTCAATGCAGAGAAGTAATGGGTGACGTTCTGGAACGAGACACTTCCTACAAACACTGAGGACAATTTAACATACGCACCAAGCCGTTAACCTCGTTAACTCCCCTTCCCATTTCCACACTGTCCTTTCTGTCCTGGACCCCCTTGCATTGTCAGAGTGAGGCCAGCGCAAATTGGAGGAACAGCACCTCAAATTTCGCGTGGGCAGCTTACACTCATAGCGGTATGAAGATCCATTCCTCTATCTTCAAATAGCTCTGGCTTTCCCTCTCTTTCCATCTCCTCCCCCCACCCAGTTCTCTGACCAGTATTACAGTCTACGATTTCATTTTATCAATGTACCATCTACTCCTCTGACATCAGTCTGAAGTACGATCTCGACACGAAACATCACCCATTCCTTCTCTCCAGAGAAGCTGGCGGTCCCGCTGAGTTACTTCATCATTTTGTGTCTGTGTAACATACGTCTTTGGAGTGTGGGAGGAAACCAAAGATCTCCGAACAAATCCATGCACGTCATGCAATGAACATACAAACTTCGTACCGACAATCTCACATAGTCAGGATCGAAACCGGGTCTCTGGCGCCGTATGCAGTAGCTCTACCGCTACGCCACCATGCCACTTTCTGGATAAGGGAGATAGACCCACCTGGACCTCAAGTTCGACAATATGTACGCCAAGCGAGACTTTGTCCACTGGTACGTGGGAGAGGGATTGAGGGAAGGGGAGTTCCAGGACGCGCAGGACGACATGGCGTCGCTGGACAAGGACTACCAAGAGGTGGCCCTTGATTCCTCTGAAGTCCAAAGAGCGGAGGATGAGGGAGAATAATAGAAGATATCATTTAAAGTCAAATGTCACCTTTAAGTTCGAGATCATTGTTTGTGGTCTGTTGGACAGAAGCTCCATGATCCACATGCATCTGGCGATGCTGACTTCAAGCATCACATGTGGATTATCGCTGTTGATTATCGCTGGATAGACTGGAGTTGGCATGTGCCATAACAAGCCATTCGAAGCAGGATAGATGCAGGAAGGTTGTTCCCGATGTTGGGAATGTCCAGAATAAGTGGTCACAGTTTAAGGATATGGGGGAAATCTTTCAGGTCCGAGATGAGAAAAACATTTTTCACATAGAGAGTGGTGAATCTGTGGAATTCTCTGCCACAGAAGGTAGTTGAGGCCAGTTCATTGGCTATATTTAAGAGGGAGTTAGATGCGGCCCCTGGGGCTAAAGGTGTCTGAGGGTATGGAGAGAAGGCAGGTACAGGATACTGAGTTGGATGATCAGCCATTATCATATTGAATGGCGGTGCAGGCTCGAAGGGCCCAATGGCCTACTCGTGCACCTATTTTCTATGTTTACATGTATCCATATTTCTATGATGGTGGATGTCAAGAGTACTGGGCAGTGGTCGGTAAGGCTTGTGAAATTGCTTTTCAATGGAGGAGGGGGTGAATAAAAATGTCCATGAACAGTCACGCTTGTTGCTCTGCGCAGTTATTAAGGAAGTAGGCAGAGACTCCATCCGGGTCAGCAGCTTTCCCCTCATTACCCTCATGAACGCCGATATTACCTCTGCAACAGTGACCTCTGAACAGGCACACTCGCGTCTGACGGGACGGATGTCATCAACCTGTTGGTCTTGTCCTCAAAGCGAGCATAGAATGCTTTAAGTTAATCTGGAAGTAGATTAGGCACGTACAATACCATAATTAAATATGTTTGGGAAGATACAATGATAGGGACTTTTTACCCGGATATTTAGTCAATCGTGGGCAAATGGGACTAGTATAGAAGGGGATTCTGCGTCCCCATGGACGGTGCGTTTGTTGGTCTGATTTCCATGTTTTATGTCTCTGCGAGTCCATGACCTCTTTCTTCGCACATTCGGAGGCGAGTTTCCTGCTGATCCGAGGTGATCAGCAGGAACGCGTTTATACTGATATGCACCAGTACGACGAGGTGCAGGTACTTGCAACAGCATCACAGACCATTATGTAAATCAGCATTACAACACAAATCAGTGGATGTGCAAGAGGGGCGGGAAATCGCCCTGCGTAAAAAACCTCCCCCAGCCCGCAGTGTAGGGGAGGGGTCGAATCAGGGTTGAGTTGATCGGGATATGGAGATATTAAACTGCGGGTTAGTATTAAACTGATCGGGAGACACACGATGTTCCAGGGCCAGATTCCGCGCTGATCCTGGTAAAAGCCTGCCACCCACACCATCTCTCAGCCGCCACCGCTGATTTTCTCTTGGAGCCTGCGACCCTTTCCCCCACAACTCCTCGCCCACGTATAAGGTGGCCCAAGGGGCCTGTTTCCGTGCTGCACAGTTCTCTGACACTATGACGTCATTCCCTAGCCTTCCCTGACATGGCTTTTCGAGAGCTCGCCCTCATGCCACTTGAATGGGTTCAGGTCCCTGCTTCCCTCCACCCCCCCCCCCCCCCCCCGCACCCCGCATTAAGCACGTGACACGTTCAGCCCGATTGCTAGGGTATCACGTATCGATGCTTCAAGCGCGTTCTCTAAGCGGGTTTAAAGTACTGGTCTCCACACTTTAGGGAGGAGGTGATCGCACATCGGAGAGTACAAAGGGGATTCGTCAAGATGTTACCCGGAATGTTTCAGTGAGACGGGGGGGGGGGGGGGGGGGGGTGGTGTTGGAAGTGGTGGGGATCGGTTTTGAGCGGTTGGGCTGGATTTGCTGTCCACTGAGCTGAGGAGGTTGAAGGGGCAAAATTTATGGTAGATTGTGGGAGATTTTTCTGCGGGATGGACTGGGCTACATCCACGATCCTCTGCAGTCAGTCACGGTCTTTGGCAGAACGGTTGCCAAGTTGTGATGCATCCCGAACTTGCGAAGATTAATTGAAGACATGCCGAATTTAGCTACTCCTCTCAGTAAACAGAGGCATTGGCGTGTTTTCTTTCCCGTGGCCTACTGGCGTGTATGAGCAGAGGTTATGGATGGAAGGTAGAGACTTAAAATATCTGTAAGAATTATTTTCGCCAGAGTGGGATTTAAATCAGGACGCAGTGCCGAACAAACGGGATTCGTGTTGGTGTATTGGCAGGAGGAGAGAGTTGAGCCAAAAGGCCTGTTTCTATGGTATATGATTCCGCCCTCTGCTGGGATGTAGATTGGTGGGAGGGGTTGGTGTTTGGCTGTTCTGCTCATCTGCTCGTTGCTAAGTGCAATTCCTCAGCTTAATTGTGACGAACATCACAGCGGACAATCCGCCGGTTTATATACTAAAATGTCTCAGAGTAACCGCGTATTCAGTGTGGGGGGAGGGAGAGGTTTTATGTCTAAGTATTGTGAATGAAAGGCGGGGAGTCTGATTGATATCCGCCATGGATGCACCATTTCATGGGTTATTCGCTTTTTTAGAAGGCAATGCCCCATCTTCCAATTTGGGCACCTTATCCTAAACCCTCTACTCACCTTGAACCCGGTCGGGCACCAGTCACAGAACCTGAATGGAGGCGCCTTCGACTTGATGGTGGCGTCGGCGGCGTTTGACGTCCTTGGGCACCATATCCCGCGGTTACAGCACTTGCCTGGCGGGGGTCGCCACTTCCACAATCTGATTTGGCCGGCTCGAAGCAGGGGGGCGGCGGGGTTGGTGATTTCGGGGGACGACAGTTTATCGTGGTAAGCTTTTAGGCCGGGTCAGGGGCGCGTAGGGTCGCGCACCGCGGGGCGAGTGGGAGTGGTATGCGCGGGTAAGGAACCAGGTTGGTGTGGAACTACAGTCAGGTCCAACATTGAGGGCGCCGTCGTATAAGCGCCGCGAGGCGGTGATGGACGACACGATCTGCCGCCATAAGGCGGGTTGAGGTTAGTATCAAGGTAGGGCGCTCGCGATGTCCAGGTTCCGCGCAAACGTCGTAAATGGTTCGTTGTGGCGGCCTCATGAAGGAGCAGTCGGAAGGCTATTCCAGCGTGCGGAGTGGGTGACCAGCACGCGTTGTAGGGCTCGACCACGGCGGTGGAGATCTGCGGCGCCGGGTTGAAAACGGAAACTCCAGCTTGGATTTTTTGCCGTAGTTGACGGAGAGTCTCTCCATGAGGTAGGGAGGTGAATCAAGCGGATGCCGGTGCCGTATTCGAAACTGTGGAGGATGGGGAACCCCTGGAGTCGTGCATGTGATATATCGAGCGTGAGGGGAAAGAGAAGCTGAAATCGTTGAATAGGCGGGTCGAGCGAATATGACCTTCGTGAGATCTACCTCCTACAACTGTGATTGGCACAAGTGGGTTGCTCTGGGATGAACGAACGAGATTGTTCTATTTTCATTTCCACTCCGTACAGATCGAGAAGTAAGTTCGGCATCCCGTTAATGATCCATGGGATCGTTCCTCCGCCGGCTCGCCCCCCGCGCCCGCCCAACGCACCTATCCAAATTGCGTTCGGAAATGTCGTTGGCTTCCCACGAGTAAATGCAAAGGAGCCCTGCCATAGATTTGGGCGGAAATGTAAATACATTTATAAAATTCGCGCTAGGCATCATTCGTAGTGTACAATCCAGTTCTGGTTTCCGCCTTCCGTCGAGAAGGTCGGGACTTGGACAAGGGTGCAGACGCAATTTACTAGAAATAATTGTTCATCGATTCGACTGTATTAAGAGAGGTTGAGCGAATTGCATTCTGTTCTCTGAAACATGGGAGGTTGAGGGGAGACCTGATAGAAGTGTTTAAAAATATGAAAGGCAAAGGAACACATTTTCCATGGCGGAAGTGCAAAGTTAGGAGGGGAAAGTAAGACGTTATGGCCGGTGCACAATAGAAATGCAAGGGATGCTCCTCAACAGGGAGCTGATCCCGGAAGTGCGGTAGTAACGAAGGAAATATATGAAGTTCTGTTCCGAATCAACTTACCACCTTTCGGATTCGATTCAGGACTAAGTCAACGATCTCCTTGCCGATGGAGCAGTGGCCCCGGGCGTAGTTCTTGGCCGCAATCTCTTTTCCGGTGATGTGCTGCTGCTCATTAAGAGCTGCCGGTAGGTTCCTGTCCGCGTGGTGAAATCTATTGTCTGTAGCCTCCAGCGTAGGGGAACAGAATAATAGAAATTTAACTTAACGCTTGCGTACAGTCACCACACGCCAAGATCACCGCACATATCTGGGTTAGGGTTTGTGGATAACCCCCCTCTTCCCTGTTCAACCTTACCGATCACGTAGGACTCTCCAGGTCGATGAATACGGCCCGCGGACAGTTGCTTGCCCGCCCGAGGCGTCTCGCTGAAGAAGGTGTTGAACGAATCGTCGCCGCCTCCGATGGTCTTTGTCGGTGGGCATTGTCCATCCGCTGAATCCCGTGCTCCACGGGCAATTACAGTTCCCAGCAAGCGCACTTGCCGATCTGACCCTGCCTTCGCCGAGTGGATTAGGAAATACACTCACGCTGGTTTCAGGAACGAAGACGAAATGCAAAATGGCATTATTTACAATTTACTGCTTATTCACACGTCCCGATTGCGCCAGTCTAAGAAGCCGGAACACCTCTATCCTACTCATTTGTAATACATATTTCAACCCCCGTTTACCTCGTAATTGCAAAACATAAAAAAATCAAAAATACGAACTTCTATTTGGTGAAAGACGGAGAACGATTGTCGACAGGCAAATCACAGTTGTGGATAAGCCGAAACAATGTTGTATAGCTATTCTTCTTGGTAACCGACACCTCCGCTCAAGGTGTGAATGGAACCTCCGGTCAACAGATAGAACCGGACGTGAAAGGTGAATGGTCAGCGCTCCGCTGTGTGGCGAGCGCCTCCCGCCAATCTGATGCCCGTCTCGAAGGAACGTAGCGTCGCTGGAGGTTCTGTCACATGGGCTCACCATCCTATCTCTCTCTGTGGTTGCGGCGATCGATGGCGGATATCGCCGCTCTCCCTATTTATACCGCGCACCGCTGAGCAATAGCGGCCGCTGATTGGGCTCTCGGGACAAATGAAGCGCGGTTGCTCTGAGGCATTAGACATAAAACCTCCCTCCCGCCCTCACTGTACGCTTAGTGATAAATACCCCAACCCATTCTGAGCCCATCACTGCAATTAATGGAATACTCACTAGTAATGTTCACACAACAGTCCTTGAGACCAGGTCTCAATAGCACAGGGTAGGTACAACACTGAAGGAGCTGAGGGTAGATGGAATTGTTGGGATAGTTCGCGGAGACGGTAGTGATTCCATGGGACGAATTCGCACATTTTGCCGTAATCCTTCAGATAGAATACTCCACGAAAAGTTCCAATTTTGATGGTAAAGGTAGTAATTAGGAAGTAACTTCCTAATTGCGTCCCTACCGCCTTACAACGCATCCCTGCGGGAAAATAAAGCATTGCATTTGTCCCGCGCAGCGGGTTTTCAGAGGGAAAGAGCTGAGACTATCTCACATGTTTCTCATTGAGACGAAAGGGTGGGTTCTACGTATTGAAATTCAATGTTTGCCCTTTCCATCCCCCGCAGGTTGGCATCAACTACCACCCCCGACCTTGGTGCCTGGGGGCGACCTGGCCAAGGTGCAACGTGTACTCTGCATGCTGAACAACACCACCGCCATCTCCATGGCCTGGACCCATCTGGACCTCAAGTTCGACAAGATGTACGACAAGCGGGACTTTATCCACTGGTACGTGGGAGAGGGGCAGGAGGAAGGGGAGTTCCAAGACGCGCGCTGGAATCCGCCGATCTCGAGAGAGCAGCAGAGGAAGAATAGACCACATTATTATAGTTAAACGTTGAATCAAATATGATATTTTGCGTTACAGAATACATAACTTTTAGTAAGTAATTTTACCTATATAACATTTCGCTTTAGCAATGTAGGTCTGAAATTAAAATTATGTTGAAAAATGCACGAGATTATGTCTGCTTCCAATCAACAAGTAGAGGGAAATGAATCGCGATAGGTCATAACTGGAGGTGATCACCTTGCTGCGAATGGATTATAGGTCCCCAATATTCAACGGTAATTTGAGGAACATATATGCTGGTGCAACATTAGTCCTATGGGATTTGAACTTTACCAATGTAGACTAGGACTGCCACAGTGCCAACTGGATAGATGCTGTGAAGCTTGTCGAATGTATTCAGGAAGCTTTCCTCGGGCAATAGAGTGGCTTGCAAAAGTTTTCATACCCCTTGAACTTTTCCACATGTTGTCACCTTACAACCACAAACGTAAATCTATTTTATTGCCATTTTATGTGATAGACAAACACAAAGTGGCGCATAATTGTGAAGTGGAAGGGCAATGGACATGGTTTTCAAATGTTTTTACAAATAAAAAACTGAAAAGTGTTGCGTACAAAATTATTCTACACCACTTCCTCTGTGCACCTGCCCGTCCTTTCTATAGGACGGAATACTCTGAATATTCTGTTCCCAGTTTCGATCCTCCTTCAGCCATGTCTTTGTAATTCCCACAATCACATGTCTACCAATCTCTAACTGAGCATCAAGATCATCGGTTTTATATCTTATACTTCATGCATTCATGTATAATACTTATAATCCATTACTCACCTCAACGTTCGTATCCATTCCTATTGCACATGGCCATACTTTCCTATCCCTTCGTGCGCTTTCTGTCCCGTTAATTCTGGTGCCTTTGTTAACTTTTCTTATACTATCTTTCCCTTAAACATCATCCTTGTATTTCTAATTTGTCCCACTATTTAGTTTAAACGGACCCGTGCAGCAGTTGCAAACGTGCCAGCCAGAATGTTGGTCCCCCGCCTGTTAAGTTGCAACCCGTCCTTTTGTACAATTAAACCTTACTCCAAAACATATCCCAGTGGTCTAAGAATCCAAATCCCTGCCTCCTGCACCATCTCTTCAGCCACACATTCAGACCTCCCTGTCTCCCTCTTCCTGACCTCACCAGCACGAGGAACTGGAAGCAAAACGGACATAACTCCCCTGGACGTCCTGCCTTTCAGCCTTTTTCCGCGCTCTCTGACGTCATGCTGCAGAATCTTCCCGATGTAATTTAAGGGCTGAATGGCCTACTCCTGCACCTAATTTATGCCGACAAGCACTACCACTTCCGGCTGCTCACATTCACACTTGAGGATGCTCTGCAATCGGTCCGCGACATCCTGGATCTTGGCACCAGGGAGGCAACACCCCATCCTTGAATGCCGCCTGTTGCCGCGGAAACCCCTGTCTGTACCGCTCACAATGGAGCCCCAGGCTACCACGGCCCTGCCTGGCGCAAGTCTCTTCGGCATTGCTTCGGCGCCACGTTTTAACTCGGAGACCTGTCCCCGCTCAGAATGCTGGTGTCTTCTGACCCGACAGCTTCCAACAGGGTGAACCTGTTTTCAAGACGTACATCTCCCGTGGTATCCTTTACTCCAAACTTCCTTCCCTTCCTCGTAGTTACCCACATTCTCACCTCCGGTGCCTTCGGTGTGACGATATCGCTGTAGGTCCTGTCCAGGACATTGTGGTTTTCCCGGATGATCCTGAGGTCATACAGTTGCCTTTATGAGCAACAACACGGTCCTTCAAGAGCTGAACCTGGACACACATTCCACAGTTGCAGCAGCCAGAGGAACCAGCAGTGTCCCTGACCTCCCACATCCTGCAAACATCATACTGAATCAGCTTATCTGTCATTTCTTCACTGCGTCTCACCCTCTCCAACTTTTGGCGTGGCCTTCTCACCTCCTCGCCGAAGACTGTCGTGCCAAAGATTCACACTTTTATCATAAGGCACTTCCCTGGATATGCCGCTCCCCTAAAGTAAATCTTGCTTATATTACCTGATAAATTGACTAATTCGCGAACTTACCGATTTGCTAATTAAAGTTTTCAGCCATTTCTTGCACTCACTCCTTCACCTGCTGCTCCTCTGCCGATCTTGACTGTTGTTACCTTTCCCATTCTCTCCCGCTTCTCAACACCTGCTCCATTGTTTCCACACACACACACACACACACACACACACACACACACACACACACACACACACACACACACACGCACACCACACACACACACACACACGCACACACCTACGCACGCACACACACACACACACACACATGAAACTTATAATAACCCTTGCTTTTCCTCTCTCTCCATTCCCTCCCTTCCCAGTTCTCCGACCAGTCCTGCTACAGTTTATCTCTGCTTGCTTTGTGGTTACCTTCTCAAAACGATCAATAATCTATTCTACATTTTCCTTGATTTCCATTCTATTTATCCCGTTTTCACACCTTACACTACTTTATGTATGTCTCTACGTTCTATTAGTCTGACTGAAGATGGCTGCCGACCCAACACGTCACCAATTCCTTCGCTCCAGAAATGTTGCCTGTCCCACCGAGTTGCTTCAGCGTTTTATGTCTAACTAACATACGTCTATCACGTCGTAGTCTAATGACCTTCGAAATCAATGTATTGCCTCTCCTTACATGACCTTTAATTTACCTGCACTATACTGATATCTTGTCTTCATCATCCCCGCCCCAATTCTCCCCTCCCCCACATATGACGAGCCAAAAAGGTGGTGGAGTTGTGAGTTGCGAAACAGGGGGAATGGTACTCAAAGAACACACACAGTGATGTAGGTTTACTGTGGCGTTAGGGGTTGAGCTAAAAAAAACCGAGCAGAATGTATCAGGTGGTATGTAGGAATGCTTCCTTAAATTGTCTGGATAGTTCAGCACGAGGAGAGACGATACTGGACATTGTATTTAAAAACGAGTCTGGCTAGTTGATTGGTGTTACCGTGATGGAGTGTTTTTGGAGGCAGCGATCACTACATATTCATTTTAAGATTGTTTTGAACAGGGAGATGTCTGGATTTTGCGGGAATGGGCTTATTTGTGGAAAAGCAGATTACAATATCATTGACGATAGATGCAAATTGCTGGAGTAACTCAGCGTGAGTGGTAGCACCTCTGGAAGGAAGGTATGGGTATCGTTTCGGGCCGAAAACCTTCGGAGGAAAATAAACCCTCATCGTGGACTACTCTTTTCAGACCTTTTATTTCTAATTGCTGGCACAAAAACGAAAATAAATCACCAAGATTTACAATGTCATTATCCATGACCTACGAACGGTAGATTGGGAGCAGCTGTTAATGGGTGGGTCCGCAACTGACATCCGGGAGTCGTTTATCGGCCATTTGATCGAAGTGAGGTAGCAGCGTGTTTCAGCAAGATGGAGGAATAACGGTGACAAAGTAAGGGAACCGTGGATGAACATGGAGAATGTAATGTATATAAATGAACTGTTGATGGATGAAACGGAAGATAGACAAAAATAGCTGGAGTAACTCAGCGGGTCAGACAGTATCTCTGGAGAAAATGAATACGTGACATTTCAGGTGGACCTCTTCTTCAGACTGAGAGTCAGGGGGAGATTGAAACGATTGATATAGACGGTGACATGGAGAAAAATAGAACAAATTAAAGAAAGATATGCAAAAAAGTAACGATGAGAAAGGAAACAGGCCATTCGTTGCTGTAGGCGTGGTGAAAACGAGCCAACAATGAGCCTCGACAAAATTTTTTGAAGCTAAAACAACGACTTGGGTGGGGGAAGTTCGGAGTGAGAAGGGACGCAAGCGTTACTTGAAGTTAGATAAAGCAATATTCATGCCTCTGGGTTGTAAGGTCCACAAGGGAAATATGAGGTGTTACTCCTCCAATTTGCATTTGGCCTCACTCTCTCATGGAGGAGGCCTAGGCCAGTAAGGCCAGTGCGGGAATGGAAAGGGGGAATCAAAAAGTTTGCTACTTTTTATCTCTGTTTGCTTTGTTGTTACCTTCATCGAATTAACAATGATCTTTTCTACATTTTCCCTGATCATCATTCCGTTTGTCCTGTTTTCACACATTACATTACCTTTTCAGTACACATCCTTATCCACGTACCACCCTCTCCCCTTGATATCAGTCAAAATGTCACCCATTCCTTCTCTCCAGAGGTGCTGCCTAGCCCGCTGAGTTACTCCAACAGTTTGTGTCTATCTGAGGTGTTTACAAAGATGCCCTAGTGGCGAGTCTCGGCTTTGCGTTTTGGAGTATATTTAACCGTTATCTATGTAACCCCCTCTCACCTGCCATCGGTGTGAAGAAGGGTCTCGACCCGAGGCGACCGGACGTGGCGCCGACGGACGAGAAGCCGAAGCAAATAAGTCGAAACCAAAGAACCGAATGGAAACGAGGCCGAAACGGCAAATAACCGAAACGGACAGGACGCCTAAATGCAAACTAACCGAAAGGGCGGGACGCCTAAAAGGTAACTAACCAAAAAGCAGCATCGCCTAAAAGCAAAGTCAATGAATGGGCGCTCTGTCGAAACGCCACCTACCCGAAAGGCGGTGTCGCCTAGAAGTCAACGATCCGAATGCCGCTCAACAGAAACGTCAAATAACGGATATGACGTTGCTGGGGGGAAGGACGTCAGCGATTGGTCCAGACCAAACGTTCATCACATCACTGTGGAGGAATGAACGCTGTCCCACACCTCCGCTCCACTCGACCCGCAGCCCGCGGCGTGTGGCCGTGTAAGATTGGGGGCTGTCTCAAGCCATGCGCACCTTCGGCCGCTTACCACTTGGTGCTTGGGTTCAGGTTGCACAGTCACATATGGCTTGTGTGGAAAAATGATCCCCATGCTCCCGTCTCCCTCTTCTCTCTCCCCTCTTCTCTCTCTCCCCTCTCTCGATCTCTCTTCTCTCTCTCCCTCCACTCTCTCTCCCCTCTTTCTTCTCCCCTTCTCGCTTTCTCTCTCTCTTCCTCTCGCGCCTGTCTCTCCCCCTCTCCCTCTCTCCCCTTCTCTCTTTCTCTCCTCCCTCTCTCTCTCTCTCTCTCCTCTCTCCCCTTCTCTCTCCCTTCCTCTCTCTCCCCTCCCCCCTATCTCCCTTCTCACTTCCTCTCCCTTTTCCTCTCTCTACCCCGTCTATCTCCCCTTCTCACTCTCCTCCTCTCTCTCCCCCTTCTCTCTCTCTCCCCCCTCTATCTCCCTTCTCTCTCTCTCCTTCTCTCTTTCAAATCCAAGCTCACAACACTACAAGCAGAGTGCAGACCAGCTAGCAAATCCAATCTCACAGCATTTCAAGCAGAGTGCAGGCCATTCAAATTCAAATGCAATTTCATTCTATTTCAATCAGAGTGTAGGCCCTCAAATTCAAATGCAATTTCATACCATTTCAATCAGAGTGCAGGCCGCCAAATTCAAATGCAATTTCAAACCATTTCAAGCAGAGTACAGCCACCAAATTCAAATGCAATTCATACCATTTCAAGCAGAGTGCAGGCCCTCAAATTCAAATGCGATTTCATAGCATATCAAGCAGAGTTCAGGCAACCAATTTCAAATGCAATGTCATGCCATTTCTTCCAGAGTGCAGGCCACCAAATTCAATAGCAATTTCATGCCATTTCAAGCAGTGCGCAGGCCACCAAATTGAAATGCAATTTCATACCATTTAGAAACATAGAAACATAGAAAATAGGTAGGCCGTTCAGACCTTCGAGCCTGCACCGCCATTCAATATGATCATGACTGATCATCCAACTCAGTATCCTGTACCTGCCTTCTCTCCATACCCCCTGATCACTTTAACCACAAGGGCCACATCTAACTCCCTCTTAAATATAGCCAATGAAGTGGCCTCAATTACCTTCGTAGTAGAGAATTCCAGATATTCATCACTCTCTGTGTGAAAAATGTTTTTCTCATCTCGGTTCTAAAAGTTTTCCCCCGTATCCTTAAATTGTGAACCCTTGTTCTGAGCTTCCCCAACATCGGGAACAGTATTCCTGCATCTAGCCTGTCCAACCCCTTAAGAATGTTGTAAGTTTCTGTAAGTTCCCCCCTCAATCATCTAAATTCTAGCGAGTACAAGCCGATTCTATCCAGACTTTCTGCATATGAAAGTCATGACACCCCAGGAATCAGTCTGGTGAACCTTCGCTGTACTCCCTCTATGGCAAGAATATCTTTCCTCAGATTTGGAGAACAAACCTGTACGCTCACCAAGACCCTGTACATAGAAACATAGAAACATAGAAATTAGGTGCAGGAGTAGGCCATTCAGCCCTTCGAGCCTGCTCCGCCATTCAATATGATCATGGCTGATCATCCAACTCAGTATCCCGTACCTGCCTTCTCTCCATACCCTCTGATCCCCTTAGCCACAAGGGCCACATCCAACTCACTCTTAAATATAGCCAATGAACTGGCCTCAACTACCCTCTGTGGCAGAGAGTTCCAGAGACTCACCACTCTCTGTGTGAAAAAAGTCTTTCTCATCTCGGTCTTAAAGGATTTCCCCCTTATCCTTAAGCTGTGACCCCTTGTCCTGGACTTCCCCAACATCGGGAACAATCTTCCTGCATCTAGCCTGTCCAACCCCTTAAGAATTTTGTAAGTTTCTATAAGATCCCCTCTCAATCTCCTAAATTCCAGAGAGTATAAACCGAGTCTATCCAGTCTTTCTTCATAAGACAGTCCTGACATCCCAGGAATCAGTCTGGTGAACCTTCTCTGCACTCCCTCTATGGCAATAATGTCCTTCCTCAGATTTGGAGACCAAAACTGTACGCAATACTCCAGGTGTGGTCTCACCAAGACCCTGTACAACTGAAGTAGAACCTCCCTGCTCCTGTACTCAAATCCTTTTGCTATGAAAGCTAACATAACCATTCGCTTTTTTCACTGCCTGCTGCACCTGCATGCCTACTTTCAATGACTGGTGTACCATGACACCCAGGTCTCGCTGCATCTCCCCTTTTCCTAATCGGCCACCATTTAAATAATAGTCTGCTTTCCTGTTTTTGCCACCAAGTGGATAACCTCACATTTATCCACATTATACTGCATCTGCCAAACATTTGCCCACTCACCCAGCCTATCCAAGTCACCTTGCAGTCTCCTAGCATCCTCCTCACAGCGAACACTGCCCCCCAGCTTAGTGTCATCCGCAAACTTGGAGATATTGCCTTCAATTCCTTCATCCAGATCATTAATATATATTGTAAACAGCTGGGGTCCCAGCACTGAGCCCTGCGGTACCCCACTAGTTACTGCCTGCCATTGTGAAAAGGACCCGTTTACTCCTACTCTTTGCTTCCTGTTTGCCAGCCAGTTCTCTATCCACATCAATACTGAAACCCCTAATACCGTATGCTTTAAGTTTGTATACTAATCTCTTATGTGGGACCTTGTCGAAAGCCTTCTGGAAGTCCAGATATACCACATCCACTGGTTCTCCCTTATCCACGCTACTAGTTACATCCTCGAAAAATTCCACAAGATTCGTCAGACATGATTTACCTTTTGTAAATCCATGCTGACTTTGTCCAATGATTTCACCACTTTCCAAATGTGCTGCTATCCCATCTTTAATAACTGACTCTAGCAGTTTCCCCACTACCGATGTTAGACTAACTGGTCTGTAATTCCCCGTTTTCTCTCTCCCTCCCTTCTTAAAAAGAGGGGTTACATTTGCTACCCGCCAATCCTCAGGAACTACTCCAGAATCTAAAGAGTTTTGAAAGATTATCACTCATGCATCCACTATTTCCTGAGCTACTTCCTTAAGTACTCTGGGATGCAGCCTATCTGGCCCTGGGGATTTATCGGCCTTTAATCTATTCAATTTACCCAACACCACTTCCCGACTGACCTGGATTTCACTCAATTCCTCCTTTGACCCACAGTCCCCTGCTATTTCCGGCAGATTATTTATGTCTTGTTTAGTGAAGACGGAACCAAAGTAGTTATTCAATTGGTCCGCCATATCTTGTTCCCCATGATCAACTCACTGTTTCTGACTGCAAGGGACCTACATTTGTTTTAACTAACCTCTTTCTCTTCACATATCTATAAAAAACTTTTGCAGTCAGTTTTTATGTTCCTGCCAGTTTTCTTTCATAATCTATTTTTCCTTTCCTAATTAAGCCCTTTGTCCTCCTCTGCTGGTCTCTGAATTTCTCCCAGTCCTCTGGTATGCTGCTTTTTCTGGCTACTTTGTACGCATCATCCTTTGCTTTGATACTATCCCTGATTTCCCTTGTTATCCACGGATGCACTACCTTCCCCGATTTATTCTTTTGCCAAACTGGGATGAACAATTTTTGTAGTTCATCCATGCAGTCTTTAAATGTCTTCCATTGTATATCCACCGTCAACCCTTTTAGAATTAATTGCCAGTCAATCTTGGCCAATTCACGTCTCATACCCTCAAAGTTACCTTTCTTTAAGTTCAGAACCATTGTTTCTGAATTAAACAATGTCACTCTCCATCCTAATGAAGAACTCAACCATTATTATGGTCACTCTTTCCCAAGGGGGCACGTACAACAAGACGGCTAATTACCCTTCCTCATTACTCAAAACCCAGTCTAAAATAGCCTGCTCTCTCGTTGGTTCCTCTACATGTTGATTTAGATAACTATCCCGCATACATTCCAAAAAATCCTCTTCCTCAGCACCCCTGCCAATTTGATTAACCCAATCTATATGTAGATTGAAGTCACCCATTATAACTGTTTTGCCTTTGTCGCACGCATTTCTAATTTCCTGTTTGATACCATCCCCAACTTCTCTGCTACTGTTAGGTGGCCTGTACACAACACCCACCAGCGTTTTCTGCCCCTTAGTGTCTTAGTGTACAACTGCAGTAGAACCTCCCTGCTCCTATTCTCAATTCATTCGCTTTCTTCGCTGCCTGCTGCACCTGCATGCCTGCTTTCAATGACTGGTGTACCATGACAGCCAGGTCTCGTTGCATCTCCCACAGGCCACCATTCATATAATAGTCTACTTTCCTGTTTTTGCCACCAAAGTGGATAACCTCACATTTATCCACATTATACTGGATCTTCCATGCATTTGCCCACTCGCCCAGCCTATCCAAGTTACCTTGCAACCTCCTTGCATCCTCCACACAGCTAACACTGCCCCCCCCCCCCAGCTTCGTGTCATCCGCAAACTTGGAGATGTTGCATTCAATTCCCTCGTTCAAATCATTAATATAAATTGTAAATATCTGGGGTCTTGCGGTATCCCACTAGTCACTGCCATTCTGAAAAGGAGCCGTTTACTCCTACTCTGTGCTTCCTGTCTGCCAGCCAGTTCTCTATCCACATCAATACTGAACCGCCAATACCGTGTGCTTTAAGTGTGTATACTAATCTCTTATGTGGGACCTTTTCGAAAGCTTTCTGAAAGTCCAGATATACCACATCCACTGGTTCTCCCTTATTCACTCTACCAGTTACATCCTCGAAATATTATATAATTCTATATTGCAAGTAGAGTGCAGGCCACCAAAGTCAAATGATATTTCACACCATTTCAAGCAGAGTGCAGACCACCAAATTCAAACACAATTCGTACCATTTCAAGCAGAATCCAGGCCACCAAATTCAAATGATATTACATACCATTTCAAGCAGAGTGCAGGCCACCAAATTCAAATGTAATTCAATACCATTTCAATCAGAGTGCAGGCCACCAAATTCAAATGCAATTTCGTTACATTTCAAGCCGGATGCAGGCCACCAAATTCAAATGCAATTTCATACCATTTCAAGTAGAGTGCAGGACCTCAAATTCAAATGCAATTTCACACCATTTCAAGCAGAGTGCAGGCCACCAAATCGAAACGCAATTTTCCTACCAGTTCGAACAGGGTGCAGGACATCAAATTGAAATACAATTCCATACCATTTCAAGCAGAGTGCAGGCCACCAAATTCAAATGCAATTTCATACCATTTAAAGCAGAATCCAGTCCACCAAATTCAAATGCAATTTCATGCCATTTCAAGCAGACTGCAGGCCACCAAATTCAAATGCAATTTCATACCATTTGGTGTTTATAGTCCTGGCCCATCGGAAGGGGTGATTCCTTCATCATGGTGATTGACAGGCGAGAGGACCAATCAGCTGAACTCAAGGTTTTTTAACATTCATAATTTTTTTTTCATTGATCGGAAAATTCCTCGCTGCTGGCTCAGCAGAGGGGGATTGTGAGTGAGGTGGCCAAACGTCATAGCAATATATGGTAGCGTTTTCGCTAATATCAATATAAAGCGAAGAGAGGAAGTGTTCAATATGACACATTTAGTTATGTAGCGCTTCTTTGCCCTCTACATGAGCTGCGCCCCAGGTTCGTAAACTTTAATTCTCTTATAGGTGTTAGTTAATCCTTCATTTACGTATTTATGCACTCTTTAAATTTGGACAATAGGGCACCTTCAATTTCAATATTAAATGGTATACCTTTCTGTGGAAACAGTTAAAATAAATCAACTGACAACTATGTTCCAACGAATTACCTTCACATTTATTATATTAATCAACATTACTATTATGTTGGCCAGGGAAATATAAAATAGAATATCAATAATCAAACATATGGTGTTTTACTGGAGTTTCTCACAGATATTCAAACAACACCACTCAAAAATCAATCATTTTATAGTACCTTTCAGTATTAATTACTATGTGGGCCCACACACTCACTCACACACGCCGGCAACATGAAAACACAACAAGAATAACCCCACGTTGCAGGCCTGGTCGAAGCTGTAGAGCATCTCTGCCAAATACAGTTGAAGCCGACAAGTGAGAAAAGTGCAGAAGCTCACAAGATGGCGGGCGAATGGCGAGTTGCTGGCGAGTTGGCTGACCAGAAAGGACCCCGTGCGGCAGAAGTCTTCCTTCTCCCTCGTCGTCTCCCGGGCTCAGCTAACCGTTGCTTCCACTCTCCCCGTAATCACGAAGTCCAGACAGCGACGGTCGTTATTAAAGTCTTAATCTTCCCTCACCACGAGGAAAGATATTTAAGCTGTTTAGTGATCGAGTAGGACAGTCGAAACTTAGTTTTCTCAGTTTCTGTTCCTCACACGTCTCTCTTTCCTCCTGCCCAGACCTTCTTCTCTCCTTCTCCTCACCAAATCTCCCACAATTCGTAAGCTCCAGCTCCCAACCAATCACCACCCAGGATAAAAATATTTAACTCATTAACAACAAATCGAATGCATTTAAATCCACCCACATAGGCTGCACGCTGGTGACCACACATGTTCACCAGGTACACTGCAGAAAAATATGTAAAGGGGCAGTAGCACATATCAATGTGAACCAGCTAATGACATCAAACACCTATTCACAGCAAACGTATATAAAGTTCTAAAAAAAGACAATTAATGAAATAGTCATGGATATGAAGTTACACAGGGCTACAGTTATGTAGATATATATATATATATATATATATGTGTGTGTGTGTATTTGTGAGTATGTGCTTATTATGCACACTGAACATGTATCATCCCTCTCTCGTTTATTATATTGTTTACTGTGGAATGTGTTTTCATATTATGTTATGCTGCGCAAGTGTTGCATTGTTCTAATTGGGACGACTGACAATAAAATACTATTGACTCTAGACTCTAAATGTCAATAGCGTATTTCATTAACGGCAGTGCTCTTATATGCCTCTGGCCAATGCGGGATACAAACCAGATATTCCAACATTAAATCCTCAGTGCCCTCCATGAGTCCTCCTCTTAGAAACAGAGAAATATAGAAAACAGGTGCAGTAGTAGGCCATTCGACCCTTCAAGCCAGCACCTACGTTCAATTTGGTAATGCCTGATCATCCAAAATCAGTACCCCGTTCCTGCTTTCTCCCTTAATTTCCTCAGTACTCAGAACTATATCTAACTCTCTCCTAAACATACACAAGGAATTTGCCTCCACTGCCCTCTGTGGCAGAGAATCCCACAGATTCACGAATGTCTGGGTGAAAAAGAAAATTTCCTCATCTCAGTCCTAAAAGGCTTAACCCTTATTCTTTATCTGTGAACCCTGGTTCCTGATCCCCCCCCCCCAACATTTTTCCTGCCCCTAGCCTGTCTAATCCTTTAAAGAATTTTAGATGTTTCCATGATCTCCTCTCATACTTCTAAATTCCAGTGAACGAAAGCCCAGTCGATCTATTCTTTCATCATATGTCGGTCGGCGCATCTCGAGAATTAACCCGGTGAACCTACGTTGCACTCCCTCAATAGCAAGAATGTCCTTCCTCAGATTAGGAGAACAGAACTGCACACAATACTCCACGTGTGGTGTCACCAGGGCCCTGTACAACTGCAGTAGATCTCCCTTGCTCCTATACTCAAATCAACGCGGTCTGAAGACCAACATGCCATTTGCTTTATTCACTCCTGCTGTACCTGCATGCTAACTTTCAGTGACGATGAAAAAGGACACCAACATTTCCTCGCATCTACGCCTTTCCTAATCGGATATCATGCATATAATAATCTGCCTTCCCTGTGGATAATGTTCTCTTTCCCAGATGTAACCACTGAACCTTTCACCCAAGTTCTCATTACGTGTTATTGTAAATTGCTGATCTTAATAGATGTATTATCCTGGGAGCATTTGACGTACCTTGTTTGTTCATAAACTGTAACTATAATCAATGTTTTTTGAGACTGGTGTCACTCGGGACATCTGTCCTGTAAATTAAGAGAAGTGTGGATGTTTCATCACTAGTTTGGCGCTGGGCTGCTGTGATACATCAAGCGTGGAATCGTCAGTTTTGAGAAGAAATGGGAAGTTGGATATTGGGTCAAATAATGACCATTTACTATCCCGTTATGGCAGCTATTGGTATTCCCCGTGAGTCGACATTCATTTCTACTCATGGTCTTCATCTTGCTGTCTAGTGATGCGTGCGTTTGCTGCCTGGCACACTTGTGTTAACCCAAGAATGGGCAGATTCACAGCCTTGATCAAAGCACAAGGTCCTGGAGGAACTCGGCGGCTCAGGCGGTATCTGGGGAGGGATTAGAGGTTGAGATCCGAATCGTACCTCTCCATTCCCTCCTAACACGCTGCCTACCTCGGTGAGTTCCTCAGCTTATAACGAAGTGAGATGAATATCGATAGTTCTTATTCCATGTAACCCCTGCATTCCCTATCTCCCCATCCCTCCACCAACCACGTCATACCTGATTCAAAATCGTCTTGTTGAGTCATTGTCTGTACGCGTTTTCATTAAAAAACAACTAACAATGAGCTGTGCTTTACCGTCGTTACTTTTTCGCATATCCTTCTTTAAATTGCTACGTTTCTCTATATATCGTCTAGATTTCTCTTCCCTTTCCCCTGTCTCTCTGAAGAAAGGGTTCGACCCGAAACTTCACGTTCCTTTTTCTCCAGAGATGCTGTCGGAAAAGCTGAGTTACTCCATTTGTGTCTATCTTCGGCATCAAACAGTATTTGCAATTCCTTTCTACACAGAGTTCTCCCATCACTTCAGTTTAGACACTAATTGTTTTAATGCACTCTCTCTTCATACTGTGATTCGGTATTTTCTCAATCCTAACGTTGCATTCGATTTAACTCCGTGCCATAATATTAAGTGTGATCTCAGGCAAACTTTTTTTGTTGCAATTGTGAATGTGTGAACGAATGCTGGTGCCAGGTTGGCAGTGACATTTCGATTTTATGCGGTACGTTCAGGCAGTGTGAGGAGAGCAGAATAGCACAGTGCCGATATAGCCTGGATGAGGCAGGGTTTCACTTGCGCATCCTCCAACCTCATTTACAGAATATGCTGATCCAGGGGTGGATTTCTATATGTTGGCGGGGCCAAGCTCAGGCTCGGCGACCGTTTCGTTGAACACCACCGCTCAGTTCGCCTAAACCTCCCTGATCTCCCGGTTACTAAACACTAACTCCCCCTCCCCCCATTCACATACTAGTACGCCGGTACGCCGATCCTCTTTATCGTTGATGGGGACAAGGTAAGCGCCGATGCACTGTGCGTAGCTCAGAAGTGTTGGCTCCGACTCTGAGCAGAACCCCACGTTTCAGTCATTTTTATAATCTATTTCTCGGTCATTGAATCAAGCAACCGCCTTACAATTGTTCAATACTCCAAACGAATTATTCAGACTGGCTGCACGTATTTATTCCCGTCAAAGGAGAGTGCAAGCGAATCTCTTAATGTATTATGTAAATTGGGTTGCAGTGACGCGGTCCGTTCATTACTGGGGCGCGCTATTCGGGTTCCTGCAGTTAAATCACCGGCTCTCACCACCCTGCCATTGAAGGGATTTACCGGAGTCATTGCCTTCGGCCCAACCTGCCAACACAGGCTAACACATCCCAGCTACACAAGTCCCACTTGCCCCCGTTTGGTCCATTTCCCAACAAACCTGTTATATCCGTGTACCTGTTTAACTGTTTATTAAACGTTTGGCTTGTCCCACCCTCAACCACTTCTTGTGGTAGCTTGTTCCATACACCCACCAGCCTTTGTGTGAAAGAGTTCCCCCTCAAGTTTCTATTCCACCTTTTGCCCTTCTCCCTAAACCTAATATCCGGAAGAATTTTATCCGATAACTCCTCCACCAACGCCGACGTCATCCTCACCGACGTGCATTTTTGTTCTATTCGGCATGCTTTTCTTAAACACAGGGACATCACATCTCCATTTGACTGGTTGCTCGACAAATGCCATGCTATGTGGTTTACGCCCAGTGCTCTGTGATCCGTTCTCTGATCGCATGGTCCGTGCTGCCTCGTTCTACTCAGCTGCTCATTTCTGTGCTCCGTGGACTGCTCAGTTCTCTGCGCACGGTGTTCTGATTTGCTTCAGTAAAGATATGCGTGCCTAAATTGTCTTTAACATGCAAAGCCAGACAGGTGTTGACAGTTCCAGACGAAGCTCTCACCTTGTTCCAACAATACATTTCGTTTAATCGTCCGAGTGGCGTAATTATATCAATTGTTAATGATAAAGGGAATAGGTGAAAAGGTTAATGGTTTTAAACAGTGACAATGGATGCAAAATTAAAATAGAAATGTGGAATTAGTCTTTAGGAATGGATGGTTGAATGTACATGGAGGATTACATCATCATACGTCACAGTGACATTGGCGGAGCTCTATGGAATGTTGTAGCGCTGCGGCATCTGGCAGCGTATACACATATTTCTCTGACATTGTCATCACCAGTAGACAGTTTAGTAATGAAGGATTTCGGCACATTGGCATTCATCAGTCAGGGAAATGGGTATGTCATGTCACTATTGTACAAGGCGTTGGTGTGGCCGCATTTAGAGTATTTGGTTCAGGTATGTCCACCTCACTGTTGCCATTATGTTGGTGAGCATTGAAAAATTACATGTTGCCCGGAACTGAGGGACTGAAATATAGGGAGATATTTGGGTAGACTAGGACTTTCTTTATTGGAGCGCATGCAAAAGAGAGGTGCTCTTGCAAAGGTAGCTACTATTCTGAAAGAATTAGACTGGCGGGAATGCGCAGTGTCTTGCATCCAGATTGGGGGAAAAAAAAACAAGAAAAGATAAGCTTAATGTTAAAAGGAACGAATTAACAGGGACACATTCCTTTTACACAATGCATTGTGGATGTACTAGACGAGCTGCCAGATGAGGTGGATAAGGCAGGAACTTTCAAAATAATTAAAACACATCTGGATAAGTGCATGAATAGGACTGTTTTCGAAATATATTGGCCAAACACTGGCAGGTTGGATTAATGGACATTAAACTTTAAAGAAAGATCGGCGACACTTTAATCACGCAAGTCACTTGTTGAATCCGTTTTATTAAGGTGATTCTGAAACGGTATTTGGTAAAGATAAACAAAGATGGTATCACAAGCAGAGCGACCATCAAAGGGAACAGTCCATAATAAAATCAGCAATGATGAGGCAGAAGCTGAGCGTTATACGTTGAATGCTCCAACTATATTTACTCAACAGAAAGAGCACGGCAGGATTAATCTCGCCTGGTCGCATTATTGTCACAGTGTGCGTTTTGCAAAATTGAAAGTTGCTGAATTGACGCTTTCTTGCTCGCCGAGTTTTTTAATTTCATTTCGTTGGAACTCATTGGATGTGATATGCTCGAACGTTGGAGGTAATGTAACATCGGACAATAAGCAGAGCAGGGAAGAAACATCTAGATATTATTTTGTCGGGGAAACGTTCATAATGTGTTGATTATGCAATTTGTATTATTTGTTTCTACTTGGGGCATGTATTCCGTTACAGTGGAGTGCTAAAAACAACAAGGCCATGAATCTGAATGACAGCACTCGTGATCGTTCTAAATGTGGATAACATGAAGATTAATTGGCTCTCCTGGGATTCTCGCGGAAAATATAAGAGCGACAAGCTGGATGTGCGGGGATTACAGGTCGCCCATTGAAGATAATGCACGGACCAGTAAGTGGGCTTGTGTTTGCCATTTACTACCCCTTTATCGCAATCATTGGAGTTCCACGTAAGTTTCACCTCTATTGAACGGGTCCAAATTCGTTGATGTAAATTTGTATATATCCATAACGGTGATACCTACATTTTAACTTCATGGGATTTTCGTCATCTGAGCCTTTGAGTCATGCACTACATTCACGTATCCCGTTTGCAAACCTCCAATGTTTGCTGATCTGTATGCGATGCTGCTGATACTCAGTGAGATTCTGCTGTTTGCCCTCTTCTGCATGTGAAGGCTCATTGATGACGGTTTGGTCTTTTGACATATGAATTAAGATGACGTGAATATCAGTGTGAGGCTTCACCCTCCACCTTAAGCCTAACACGATCGATTATGTGCCATAAAATATTCACACCCACTGTTTTAGAATCGTTAGTTATAATAAATATAATATAATGCATTAATTATCGTTCTGCACTATTATAGTAAAAAGGTGAGGTGCAAACGGTACATTGTTCCTCAGGTACATTAAGTGGCATTGCGTGGATATAAATTTCCATTTTATGGTGCAGGGCAGTTGTAAACATTTAAATTGAAAACTATGTTCAATGTTGTGATTCTGTCCAGTTGGGACTTTCTGCTGTATTATTCATCTTATGTGGCATTAACTGCATTACGGATCTGTTTTTCAATGAGTGTAATTGTACGAATATGTATAAACACTGGCGTACACAAAATGCTGGAGAAACTCAGCGGGTGCAGCAGCATCTATGGAGCGAGGGAGATAGACAACGTTTCGGGCCGAAACTCTTCTTCTGACTATAAACACTGTATAAACACTGAGTCGTTGAGCTTCGTATATAAGTCATTTATTAGCATAAGCATGTAGAGCGATTAGATGTAACTGTTGTAGGTCCAAGCTCCAAGATGAATCTAAAGAACCGACGAACTGGCACACTAGATGACATGGTGGAAGACCTGAACTGGATTACAAATCAGGTGTACAACGGTAAAACCAGACATGGATCACATCAACTAATGGTGATTAATCGACAGTAATTTAGTTAATTTAATGTTTTGTTCGATTATACTGCACTTCACTTCATATTTAAATATTATCTGGAACAACCCTTTTGTGAACTTATTGCTTTCTATTCTATTTTGCCATTGCAACAAGTTAGGACAGAAACACCGTACCGTCCCGATAATTGCAACAGCGGCGGTGCCCGTGCTTGGGAGATACGTTGCCGAGAAAAAGATGAGGTGACATATCTGGGAGACAAGCTGAATTTTCTATTCCCTTTCCTGCTTCAAAATGAAAAAAAAAACAGTTTGCCATTGTGCAGGCATGATCTACAGATGCAAAATGTTGGAATCATTCAGCGGATCATGCAGCATATCTGGAGAGAAATAATGGGTGACGTTTCTGGTCGAGACTCTTCTTTAGGCTGTGAGTCGGGGGAGAGGGATACATGGAGATATGGAAAGGTAAGGTATAAAAATACAGATTATAGGGGATGATAATCGTGGAAATGTACATTGTTAGCTGAGTCGAAGTTGAGAAGGAGGCATACCATCAGTAACAATGAATCAGGAGGACAGAAAGCTATACTGTGATACTCGTTTCTGAATTGCTAATATATAAAAGTACATAATCCGCGTATAATGACATTTTGTTATTAGAGTCCTTAGTATTATATACCTGAATATTCGGATGTCTTCTTATCCTTTCAGCCAGAGGCTCTATCATAAGGGCAAATAACAGCGGTGATAAAACACATCCCTGCCTATCGCCCCGTGATAATTGGAATTTTGGAGACAACATATTATTAGTTAACATTCATGCCGTTGCATTATCAAATAATAATTTTACCCATCTAATAAAATGATCTCCCATATTAAATGTTTGGAGTACTATGTATAAATGCTGCCACCCTACCTGATCAAATGCTTTCTCTGCATCCAAAGATATAACTGATTTGTCTTCCTTTTCTCCTTTATGTGAATACACTATTTTAAAAAGTCGTCTCAATTTATTAAATGATTGTCTTTTGGGTATAAACCCCGTTTGGTCCTGGTTTATCAATTTTTTTATATATTTTCTCAATCTTCTTGCTAAAATCTTTGCTAAACCTTTTTGATCAGTATTTAAAAGTGATATAACTCTATACGAGCCCGGTTCTTCTAGATTTGTATCTTTTTTTTGGTATAAGCGTAATTGTAGATTCTGCTAAAGATTCTGGTAATTTATTTTCGGTAGAAGCATAACTGTATCATTTAAGTAATCGTGGGACCATTAACTCCTGAAATCTCATATAGAATTCATTATTTAAACCATCGGGGGTGGTGTATTTCCCATTTTTCAGTTATTTTATTGTTTCTATTATTTCTTCACTTGTAATCTAAGCTACTAATTCCTCTTGTTCTAAGATATCCAATTTTGGCAAGTTACACTTATCTAAAAGAATTATTATTTTACTGTCTTCAATGTTAGTTTTAGATGTATATAAATGTTGATAAAATTGAGCAAACCTTTTGTTAATGTCCTTAGGTTGAGTTAATAGTTCCCCATTCTCTGATTTAATTGTGCTAATTGTTTTTTTTTTACTTTTCTTGCTTCTTCAATTGTCGTACTAGAAGTTTGTGTGGTTTATCCCCAAATTCAAACTGTACTTGTTTTGTGATCTGAAATAATCGTATTACTCTTGTCGATAATATTCGATTAGGTTTAAATTTCAATAATGTTATCTTATTATGTTTATCTATGGTTGGGTCTTTTGCGTTTCCTAATTCTAATAATTTAATTTGCTTTTCTAACGTCCATTGTTCTGTCCTGTTTTTGTTATTTATAAAACTTTGATACGAAATTATAACTCCACGAATGAATGCCTTAAAAGTTTTCCATAATAGAGATGGTGAAATACCTGGTGTCTTGTTTGTTTCAAAAAAAATATTTAATTTGTTGTTTTAAATACTGATAACCTTGTGAGTCATTAGCTATTTGTGTGTTAAATCTCCAAAAGGATTTTATACCTGGCATTCCCTCAAGTTTTAAAGTAAATGTCAGCGGGGAGTGGTCAGAAATAATACTATTGTGGCATTCACAATTAATCGTATATGGTATTAATTCTCCATGTATCTCTTATGTCAGTGTTTTTTAAATGTGTTTAAGAATTCAGTAGACTTGGATTTAATGTTATTGATTTATCTAAGTATGAATCTATAACACAGTTAAACTCCCCCCCCAGTACTACATTTTGAAAATGATACTCATCTATTTTATCCATAATTTTATTTAAAAATTGGGGATTTTCAAAAATTGGTGCATAAATATTTATCAGAGTCAGTGGAGTGGAATAAATTTATCCCACCACTATCGTGTATCTTCCTTCTTTATCAGATTGTATTCTTTAATATAAACGGTATACCTTTCCGAATAATAATAGCCGTTCCTCTAGCTTTAGCAGTAAATGACGAGTGATACGTTTGGCCCATCCAGTTTGCCAGTCTCATCTGTGTTTGTAGTTTCGTATGCGTTTCTAGCAGAAAAGCAATATCCACCTTTAAAGATTTTAACTGGGCCATAATTCTGTCCCTTTTAATTGGATCATTCGCACCCCTAATATTCCAACTACAAAATGTGACTCCTCCATTCTTTTTTTCCTAATTATCCTGCATTATAAATGGGTTTTAGTGATTTTGCTTCATGTGGTGTAGTTAGGTACCTCAGACTTTTGGGTATATGGATATCATTCCAGAATGCTGACTTCATTTTACCGCTCCTCCGTATATTGAACCTCCATAAGAAAAAGAGTAAAACGCGTTGAAAAATGTTGAGGATAAAAAAGAAAGATTGGTACAAAAGCCGCATAAAAGTAAATACAACAAAAAAAAACCCGTGAGTTTAAGATATCAAAAAGGTGATACCCTAAATACAATAAGCCATCTATGATGGCAAAAGATTGATTGACCTCCGTAGATGGAATTATACATTGGGTTCAGCACCCTAAATACAATGGCATTTATAACTACATGCTATTTCATCTAAATATGTCTTAATATGTCTTAATATATCTAAAGGGGAAAAAAATCATCTTTGCTGTTTCAAATATTCTCTTTTCTACCCCAATTTTAAACCTTCTATGTTACTAGCAACGTATCCCCGAGTCTGGGAATTATAAAACATGAGAACACGTGCCCTGTCCCTGTCCGAATGTACAGTATTCATCTGCATCTTAATTACCAGCCTGTTTCAAGGGTTACGTTTCTTAACTTCAATCCAGCCCAAACCTCCGGAACTTTTCGAAATCATTAACGCCTCTCTCCTCCCACAGGTTTATGATGTTATATTCTTATACCCCTTTTAATTAATTGTAGTATGTTAGTGTACATTCGAAATTAGATTTCATTTCTATTCAACCATATTAACCTTATATATCTGTTAATAAGAATCATCTCCATATGCCCCTTATCGCCTAAATCCATTAGGTTAATATCTTGGTTAATCATATTAGTATAAAATTAATATAATAGCATAACCATTAATTAGTAATATTAAGTTTATATAGTTAGTTAATTTTTTACGTTACATATATTCTGTATTAATTAAAACGTCCATAATTTCCTTTGATTTTCTTTCAAATCTGATCGCGTTACTTAAAAAGTGTCTACTCTCAATTATTTTTCTTCCCCTTATCTGTTCAAGGTTGAAACCAGGGCATGCACATTCCTGACAGATAAGCCAGTCTGGTTAATGTATAGAGCAGTTCCACCATCTTAATTACAGCATTGTTTCACAATAAAAGTTTAATCATCAACCTTTACTTCTCTTTTTTTTCTATTTTCTTTACAATTTATTGTGTGTCATAAAATGCCGAATCCGGGTCCAAGAAGGCGCGTTGAATGGAGTTGTAATTGATCTTCATCTTCGCTGGAAACACAACTCCTTATTTCACCTATGATTTACCTTGCAGAATGCTGCATGCTCTTTTAAACTTATTCCTTTTTCTCCAATATGTCGCGTGGATAGTCCCTGTAGAATCTGACAGTCTCTCCATCAAACATGAGCTTTTCCCCATGTGGTATCATCTTCTTAAGTTTATCCAGACTTGAAATTTCCAAAAATGTCACAACAATCTGTCTTGGGGAAGCATTTGTTTCTCTTCTGAAGCGACCTACCCGATGTGCCACATCAATCCTCGGGTTTTCCTTCAACTTAAAGACATCTTTGAGTATTTTAGTAACAAGTTCGGTCATTAAAGTTCCTAGCTCTTGTCCCTCCTTTACTCCTACAATCCTCAAGTTCAGTCTCCTTGATCTATCTTCCAAATCTTGAAATTATCTGTCAATGTATTCAATTGCTCCCGATTAACCCCTTGTTCTTCTTTCAGGGTCGATATTTCCCGAGACATCTCACGTATTTCAACCTTCATATCTTCTATCGACTTATCAACTTCAGTCAGTACATCAAATTTCTTATAAAAAATCATGTTCCATTCTCGCAAATTCCTCAGTTGTCCTCTGATCCAGATCCAA
Organism: Okamejei kenojei; assembly: GCA_035221665.1. Classification (NCBI taxonomy): domain Eukaryota; kingdom Metazoa; phylum Chordata; class Chondrichthyes; order Rajiformes; family Rajidae; genus Okamejei; species Okamejei kenojei. The sequence continues at coordinate 23,511 of JAVHYY010000407.1, read as the reverse complement.
CAGTTGTTGCTTCAAAAAGTCAAACTGTTCCTTTGATTCATCACGCGCAGCATCTATTTTCTTGGAGAGATTGACCTACATTTTGTAGAGCTTGTTCTCCAGTGTCTTATACATGTTAGTGAGCATTTTGGAGAATACCTTAGTGAGATCTGTGGTAAGATCTTTAGTAACATTAGCTCTTACCGTGTGTTCCCACTGCTTCATCTATTTCTCCTTTTCCATCCCCTTTGTCCCTCCTTTTGAAGCCATTTCAGATACTGCTTATTGAGAATCAAATTATTCGTCTGAGCTTTTAGTTGCCGTTTGGGGGGTTGCCAAATCTTCTTCCAGCAGGAGTCTGATAGTCGATTTCTTAGGTCCACGTTGATATTTTTCCTGTTTCATATAAAAGTACTATTAAACCTCAAATTTTCTCGAAACTGTCTGATGATATCACTCCCACGACAGCAAGCAGCCACCGGTAGATGTTTTCAAATCGGTCCCAACTTTAGAAACAGTTTTTACACGATTTTAGCTGGAGCTGAATTCAATGCTGCACCTTCACCACTTCATGGTGCCACCGAAAGTCGGGGAAAACATGTTTGATTAATCTTCCGGAATTTTTTGAAGATTTAACTAGGAAAATGGACATGGGAGAGCCAGTGGATGTAGTGTACTCGGATTATCTGAAAGCATTTGATAATGTCCCACATAGGAATTTAGTGGCCAGAATTAGAGCACATGGTATTGAGGATAGGTTACTGACATGGATAGAAAATTGTTTGCAAAATATGTAACACACAGTAGGGTTTAATGGGTCATTTTCAGTATAGCACGCAGTGATGAGTGGGGTACCGTAAGACTCGGGTGCTGGCCCGCAGATATTTACAATATAAGTTAATGATTTTGATGAAGGGATTAATAGTAACATTAGCGGGGTGAATTACCGGGAAGGCGGGGCTATCATCTGTTGATAGAATGCAGTGGCTAGGCTTGAATACTCTGGAATTTAGAAGGCTGAGAGGGGATCTTATTGAAACATATAATTTTCAATGTTTGGACACACTAGAGGCACGAAACATGTTCCCAATGTAGGGAGAGTCCAAAACCATGGGCACAGTTTATAAATAAGGAGAAAGGCATTTGGAATGGAGAAGAGGACAAAATGTTTCACACATAGGGAGTTGGGGATTCACATGGAGAACTGATTCCAACAATGGTACCAAACCACGTCTTCTGCAATCTCCCGGCGACATAGAAACAAATCAAATAGGAGCAAGGATAAAGTAAGCGGCCCGCCAGCTGCTCTGTGGTTCACCGGTAGCATGGGTGATCATGCATTTTCGCATTATTTGACCATTGAGAAAAAACACCCTCCTCCTCCGGAATTTGCGCAATGGCATCGGCTCCACTGCTTTCTGCTGCAGACGTTGATCGCCATTTGTGGGATTACATTTCGCCAGGTCACGGTTCAAATGTGATGACGTAGCAAATGTCTTGTAACTTGATCCTGTATGTCATCAAAAACATACCCCCCCCCCCTCAAACATTCTTATATCGTTACTCCTTTACCCTTATCGTTGTTTGTCTTAACAGCGAACATAGCGGCCGTTGTGATCCTGTCGCGAGCGAGGTGTGGACTCTCCAAATGTGTTACTTATTACCTAGTGGCCATGGCGGTGACGGATCTGCTGGTAATCGTCTCCGCCGTGATACTGAATCGAATCACCGGGATCTTCTTTATTAACAGTGTCTTCTCCACCACTCCCGCCTGTAGCTTCAGCACGGTGATGATTAATACAAGCATAGATTCATCGGTATGGCTGACGGTTGCATTCACCTTCGATCGATTTGCAGCCATTTGCTGCCGGCAGCTGAAAGACAGTTACTGCAAGAAGAAAACCGCGGCTGTGGTAATAGCTGTTGTCTGTGTCCTGAGCGGTGTTAAGAACGCCCCTTACTACTTTGTATACCAACCATTGTACACAGTGGACGGAGTGCCCTGGTTTTGTGACTATAAATTAAGTTTCTACACCGAACCTGTCTGGAAAGCCTACGATTGGTTCGATCACATTTTAACACCTTCTCTTCCTTTCCTTCTGATATTTTTGTTCAATGTTCTGACTATCAGACACGTATTTGTGTCCAACAAAATCCGCAATGCACTTCGTGGTAACAAGGAGCGCGAGGATTGGAAAGATGCAGAAATAGAGAACCGGAGAAAATCCATAATTTTACTTTTCAGCATCTCCGCCAGTTTTCTGTTCTTGTGGGTTGCGGATGTCGTTAATTTTATGTTCATTCAGATTACAGGTAGTTCTTATTTCTCCGGTTTCAGTTTCAGAAATCCTCGTTCCATTCTGCAAGAAAGCGCTAACATGCTCTCGAACCTCAGCTTCTGCACGAATTCCTTTATTTACGCAGTGACCCAGGCTAAATTCAGACAGGAGTTGAAGAAGGCGGTGAAATACCCTCTGGTGGTGTTTGAAAACTGCCTCAGTCGATTAAAATAAATTATTCCGACAGAATGTATATTTCTGCCCCGGATTCAACTTTCCGTTATTTGTTGTAAAAATATGATCTTCCAATTGCCAACATCCCAGCTAGAATCGCGGGCAGCACAACCAAAGCTCCGCTCCATCCAGTTTCTCCAGCATTAATGCATCATTTGTAGTTATAAAGCGAGAGATAGTCACGAAATGCAGGACTGCCACGACGAGTCAGTCATAGACCTGGCGGCCTTAGTCATCATGGAACACACAATATTTTCTCGTCAGACATAGCCGTCTGATCGTAACAGAGTGAAAGGTGGTACATCTGTTTCAGCAAAAATGCATGGGTCTTGCCAATAGATCAGTGTGCGCCACTTTGCAAGTAACGGGGAAGAACTATAGGCCATTATGTGTTATCTTTGGAGTATTGAATGATGTATGCTGAAAAAAACGTGAAGAAATCGAGAGGGGTTTGCCAAGTTAATAATACATTTGGCCGCTCAGGTGCCTCAGTTCATGAATTATTTTTAGGTTTAATTGCAATGATAACAAAGCCCAAAATTAGACTGTTAGAGAAGAGCCGGAAATATTTTGTTCTCTCATCATCCGTGTAGCGATAAATTCTGAATGTCCAGCAGTTATAGAGGTTACGTTTTTCATTTTCATTCCAGGAAACCAGTCTAGCAACACCTAAAAAATGATGACAAAATGGTCTTCTCCCTCTTGAGGTTTGAATGAACCGTGCAGTTGCACAAGAAAAGGGAAGACAACTATAGAGACATTGTAGACGTTATAGAGGGAGACATAGTTGAACGGGGATGTGGGTAGCGTTCGGCCAACTATGCAAGCTGTCCCTGGGCTGGCTTTTTAAAATGTCCGCACTGAAACTCACCTAGGATTCCTCTCTTCCAGCCGAAGGGCATGCTCGCTGTTCAATGGCGCAGAACAAAGATGAGTTTCGCACACGCCGATTTTCTAGAGGCGATGCCAGTATATAGTGCGAAACACTCTGGTAGAACTCACAGTGTGTTGAGCAAGTCACACATACTCACGGATCTGATACAACAGTATTTATTGAGTAACATATACAAAACACAGCAGCATATTAATTACAGCAACTAACAGCACGTCGGATTGCGATAATATGAATGGTGTAGTAGTATTCGGAGCTTACATTGATAAAGCATTACATTGGTTACTACGTAATGTAACCAATCGACACCGTGTTTAATGATTCAAAGCGCCCACATCATTTTATATTCTCGCGACACAATCATTAAATGCGGTTTTTTTAAATTTGTAAATAGTTATTCAGGTGTCAACATTTATTTGTGATCACTCAGAGTAACGTACAACTTCCTGTTCCGTCTTGACGATTTGATAAAACATCTTCCCATGTGTCTGATAATGGGTGTAATAAAGAACGCTTACTCAGTGGTATTACCCTTTGTCTGGTTTACAACAATCCACGTTGATCTTACTCCAGCTGGCGATATGTTGTCATATAAGCCCGTCCTAAATCTAAAATGAGCTTTATATTATTTAGAACATAGAACGTAGAACATAAAACACAGAACACAGAACACAGAACTCAGAACACAGAACAGTGCATCACAGGAATGTGTCCATTTAAAAGCCTCATTCACGCCACGTTTCTGCCTTGTCCATTACAAACCCTAGCAATTCGTTGCAGGCAGTCTGTGCAAAAACATGTCCCAGATATCTCAATGAAATGTCCCTCTCTCACATTAGCTATTCCCTCTAGCTAAACCTGCGAAAACAATCAAAGGCCATCCAACCCACTAACCCAGGCAGCATCATGGTAAAGCTACCGTGCATATTCTGAAAATACATACACCTTTCCTGTGATCTGGCGACGAGGACTGCACGCTATAGCCTATATGTGGCCTAATCAAAGTGTTGTAGAGCTGCATAATGAGCCGGAATATCTATGTCCAACCACATCCCTTGTCGACAGTTAATTAGTTCGTTCCGATTATACACGAACAATTCATTATGAATCCTCTTCATCGTAATCTTTTGGATCAGTCAGCCATAAGTGACCTTATGAAAACCCTTACTAAAATCCATGTAGATCACATCCACCGCCCTACATTCATCAATCTTCTTCGTAACCTCAAAAAACTGAATCAAGTTGATAAGGCACAGCCTGCAACGAACAACTAAGTGCAAGCTAGCCATGATTAGCGCATTCTCTTCCAAACCGGTGTACGCCTTACCTCGAAGAATTATCTAAAATTGTTTCCCTAGCACTGAGGTGAGGCTCATTAGTATGTAGTTCCATAGATTGTCTCTACTTCCCTTCTTAAACAAAGGAACAACAGTGACCACTCTCAAGTCCCATGCGACCACGCCTGTGGTTACAGTAGCAACATATATCCTCGTGAAGGAATCGGCAATTCCTCTCTTTCCTCTTTCAATAACCTGGCATAAATCCCATCAGGTACGGTCGACTTATCCACCTTGTTGGTGTTCTAGTGCCTCAGCTCCACCTCTTTTTAGATTTGGAACTGAGCGAACTTACAAGTATCCTCCACACTGACCTCGCTACCCTCTAATTTCCACAGATGTAAAGACTTGTTTTAGTACCTCACCTGTATCGTTCACTTCCATGCTTCGATACTTCCAGAGCGTTCATACCATCTCCATGGTCACCCTTTTATTTATTTATTTATTTTTTTGTTTGTTTATTTTTGTTAGAAGTAAGTACAGTAGTCTGGTACTTAAGTACCTAATACATAATACATAAATACATATTTTCATTCTTGTACAACTTCATATTTTTGGTGCAATAATAAAAGAACAGTGAGAGAAAAGAGAAATAAAGAGTGTCGGAATAGATAGACAAGCAAGTAGGAATAGATAGACAAGCAAGTAGAAACAGAAAGTAAAAAAAAAATAAAGGACAGAGGTGAGAAGTTAAAAGATTGAAAGAAAAGGAAAAAGTAATAAGAAATGAAAGATTAGGAGAGATCTACCTATCTCATATTTTTGCCCATTCGTCACCCAGTTCTGAACCATTTAATTTCTAAGGTTATGTTATGTTGCACCATATGCTTGTATAAAGTTGATAAACGGAGACCAAATCTTTAAGAATTGGTCTACTTTGCCTAGTAAGAGGAATCATTTCTTCAAGATGTAGCGTTTCAGACATATTTGAGATCCACATTTTGAATGTTGGCGTAGGTGCGTTTTTCCAAAATTTAAGTATAAGTTTTTTCGCTGTTATTAGACCATAATTAAGAAAGGCTTCTTGGAATATAGTTAGTTTACTTCCCTCTTCCATTGATCCAAAGATAATCAATTCAGTATTGGGGTTCAATTTTGTGTTAAATTAGTTTTGTAAAAATTCCAAAAATTTCATTCCAAAATGTATACAGTTTTGTACAAGAGACAAAGGAATGTGCTATAGTGGCATTTTGAGTTAGACATTTGTCGCAGATGGGGGGAAACATTTGAAAATATTTTATTCAGTCTTGTTTTCGAATAATATAATCTATGTAAAATTTTAAATTGAATTAGGTTATGTCTTACATTCATTGAACATTTGTTTACATATAATAGATTTTTATCCCATCTATCGTTCGGAATTTTTATCAATAACTCTTGTTCCCAGTCTCTTCTAATTGCTTCTGTCGTTGGTGTTTCTATATTTAGAATTATATTATATAAGTAAGATATTAAATTGCTTGATTCTGCCTTTCTATTCATTCCTTCCTCCAGTAGATCTGGGGTTAAAGTTTGATATCCTTGTATATACTTTTTCAAATAATCTTGAATTTGAAGGTATTTGAAATATTGATTACTTTTCAAATTATATTTTAGTTGTAATTGTTGGAATGATAAAAGTTTTTCCCATTTCATACATATCTCCCATCATTTTAATTCCTATTCTTTCCCAATGGGTAAACGTTTTATCAATAATGGATGGTTTGAATGAGGGATTATTAGCTATTGGAGAAAGAAGCGATAATTTTCTTAATTTTAAAGTTAATTTTATTTGTTTCCAAATTCGTATTATACTATGAATAATTGGATTCTTCTTGTATATTACATTGTTCAGTTTTATCGGGGAAAGAAGGATCGCTCCTATATTATAAGGGGAACAATCCTCTTTCTCCATTCTTATCCAATCTACCTGTTGGGCAGAAACTGTCCAACCAGTAGATTATATTTTTAATATTCACTGCCCAATAATAATACAATAAGTTTAGGGAGTGTCAGTCCCCCTGATTCTTTAGATTTACACAAGTGTTTTTTTTTTTATTCTGTGTGATTTATAATCCCATATAAAGTTTATAATATCAGTATCTAATTTTTTGAAGAATTTTTTAGGTATGTATATTGGTATTGATTGAAATAGGTACAATATTTGTGGTAAGAAGATCATTTTTATCGCGTTTATTCTGCCTATTAATGACATCGGCAGTGTCTTCCAAAATTTAATCAGCCCATTTAATTTAGTTAATAAGGCATATAGTTTGCGTTGAGTAATGATTTATAGTTCCTAGTAATTTGGATGCCCAAATATTTAAATTTTTCTGTTGTAATTCTAAAAGGGAATTTCAACAGATGTGTCGACTCTTGAGGTTTTATCGTCATAATTTCGCTTTTGTTCCAATTTATTCTATATCCTGAAAAAGAACCAAATTCCTCTATTAAATTTAGTATATTTGGTATGCTAATTTGCGAATTTGTAATATATAATAATATGTCATCTGCATATAATGAAATTTTATTATTTGAGTGTTTGGTAATATACCCATGAATGTTCGGATGGCTTCTTATACTTTCAGCTAAAGGCTCTATCACTAGTGCAAAAAGCAGGGGCGATAACGCGCACCCCTGCCTATTGCCCCTTGCTAAGTGGAATTTCAGGGATAATATATTATTAGTCAGTATTCTAGCCGTCGGCTTATCATATAATAGTTTTACCCATGAAATAAAATTATCTCCCATATTAAATTTTTCCAATACTTTGAATAAATATTGCCATACTACTTGATCAAAAGCTTTTTCTGCATCCAATGAAATAATTGCTAGTTCTTCTTCAGTATTATGTGAGTACATTATATTAGACAACCGTCTCAAATTGTTAAATGAGTATCTCTTTGGTATGAACCCTGTTTGGTCCGGATTTATTAGTTTACTAACATATTTACTCAATCTTCTCGCTAGGGTCTTCGTTAATATTTTTTGGTCTGTATTTAGGAGTGCAATAGCTCTATATGAGCCTGGGTCTTCTAGATCTTTATCCTTTTTTGGTATAAGTGTAATAGTTGATTCAGTTAGTGTTTCTGGTAGTTTATTTTCTTTAAAAATGTATATATATAAATCTTGCAACCGTGGAGAAATTATTTCGTAGAATCTTTTATAGAATTCATTACTGAAGCCATCTGGTCCTGGGGTTTTTGCCGTTCTTCAACGAACTAATTGTTTCTTCTATTTCCTGTAGTGTAATCTGAGCTCCTAATGCCTCTTGTTCCACCATATTTAATTTTGGAAGATTACAATTATCTAAGAAATTTGCAATTTGAGTATTATTTGCAGAGGTTTTCGATGTATATAAGTTTTGATAAAATTGAGCAAATCTTTTATTAATATCTTTAGGTAGTGTTAGTAATTCCCCTTTGTCTGATTTAATTTTAGTAATTGTATTTTCTGTGTCCCTTTTTTTCAGTTGGCGTGCTAAGAGTTTATGAGGTTTATCACCAAATTCAAAATTTTCTTGTTTTGTAATTTGAAATAATCTCATTATTCTGGCCGATAAAATTTTATTTAGTTTATATTTTAGTATTATTATCTTATTATGTTTATCTATAGTTGGTTCTTTGGCATTTTCTGAATCTAATTGTCTAATTTCTTGTTCTAACTGCAATTGTTCAGTATTATTCTTTTTATTTTGGAAAGCTTGATATGAGATTATAATTCCTCTAATAAATGCCTTAAAAGTTTCCCATAATAAAGAGGGTGAAATATCTGGTGTATCATTTGTCTCAAAGAAGAATCTCATCTGCTCTTTTAAATATGTGCAACCTTGTGAGTTATTTAAAATTTGGGGGTTAAACCTCCAAAACGAATTTTTATCGGGCATTCCTTCTAATTTTAAAGAAAAAGTTAACGGGGAATGATCAGAAATGATACTATTATGATATTTAGAATTATATGTATATGGAATTAGTTTTGTGTCCACTAAGAAATAATCAATACGTGAATATGTTTTATGTACTGTTGAATAAAATGAATATTCCCTACTTACTGGGTTAGCGATCCTCCATACATCTGTTATATTAGAATTTTTCATGTATGTATTTAGGAGTTCACTCGTTTTAGATTTTATGTTAGTCCTTTTTTGTTTTGCTGATTTATCCAAATATGGATCTAAAACACAATTCAAATCTCCCCCTATTATCACATTTTGATGATTAAGTTCTGAAATTATATCCAAAATTTTACTAAAAAATTGGGGGTTGTCAAAATTAGGAGCATAAATATTTATCAAAGTAAGTGGGAGTAGAATAAATTTCTCCCGTAACTATGACGTACCTCCCCTCTTTATCTGCTATAGTATTCTTTAATTTAAATGGTATACCTTTACGAATGATAATAGCCGTGCCTCTAGATTTAGAAGTAAATGAAGAGTAGTATGTTTGCCCAATCCAATTTGCCTTCAATCTTATCTGTGTTTGATATTTCAGATGCGTCTCTTGTAAGAAAATAATGTCACTTTTTAAGGCTTTTAATTGGGCAAAGATCTTACCTTTTAATTGGTTCATTAGCGCCCCTTATATTCCAACTACAAAACGTGATTCCTCCAGTTTTATTTTGTTTATCGTCTTGCATTATGGATCATGTTAATACCTTTACTTCATATGGTGCAACCAAGAACCTTATAACTCCAGATGAAGGATGATCATCCCCAGCTGTTAAGTTTTGTTGGCATCTCTCCTTCAGAATAAACCTTGAAAAAAGACCAGAAAGTGTAGAGTCGTGAAAAGATAATTAACAAACAAAAAGTGATATTATAATATCCAAAAATAAAGATATTATAATTAAAAACAAGCCACCAACAGGTGGTAGAAAAATTGTTATTGACTTCCGTAGATGTTTTTATATGTTTCGCTCTGCCCCTTGACCAATTATTATTAATTGGAAGATGAGAGCGATACAAAGTTCAAAATTATATATATATATATATAATAAAACATACTCCAATAGCTAGATTAGAAATTTATCTTCCAGGAGGAAAAACAAAATAAAAAAGTAGTTTCCAAATTAATTATATATTTAAATATAACAGTAATTATGTTAATTATATATCCATATCTATCAATATGCCTAGATTTATTACAATTAAGTCTCAAACTTTTGTATCAGACAACAGCAGGTCCCAAGGGGTTAACCAAATTCAGACCCTTGGATAATTTCCAAGTATCTGAATCTCCTCCACCTTTACGCACGATCTAGATTAAGTCTACTGTATCCATAAAATGTGTTAGTATGTTATTAATACTACCCAATTTTATTAATTATATTTTATGTTAGTATGTAATTATATGTTTCTTAAATCGTATTCTATATTACACTATATTCTCAATTTATTTTTCCCCGCCACAGTTTCTCTTCTTTGTCAGTCGTTTGTTGAAATGAAAACTTAAAATCCGACCTTGAATTAACATTCCAAAGATAAAGTCTAGACAGTGCCTCGAGGAAGATTTCGCCATTTTAACAAGAGCAGTCTTTTTTGTATGTTAAAAAAAAAAGAGACACAGTCCTTTCTTTGTCGCTTCTCTCGATGTTATTGTAGGAGACCAACTCCTAACGATCAGTAGACCTCCTTTGTGATACTTTGTGATACCCTTTTATTTATAACATGCATATCAAGAGCCTTTAGAATTTTCTTGAACCGATTCGCCAATTACGTTCCATCCCACCCCCCCCCTCACCCCCATGCCCCCGCCCACCAACGTCCAGGCCCATCCAATCGTCTTCGTGTTCAGTTTTCCAAATTAATTGGTCATCCACGGTTCCTTTGCCGAATATCCCCTCGCCTTAATGTAACATGCTGATCCTAACTTTGATCAGCTGGTCTTTCAACGAATCCCAGATATGATATGTGGACCTAACAAATAACAACTGCTCCAAAACTACTTCCCTTCACCTCTGCATGATGAGACTTTGACGTTCCTTGTCCCAGTTAATTATATTCCCAAATATCCAAACTTATCTCTATTCAAAAGAATTAAAAAAACCATGGACTTCAGATCGCTGTCTCTAAATGCTCTTCCAGATTACACCAGTCACCTGACCAGGCTCTCTTCCCAATGCAAGGTTTTATACTGTGCCTTCTCGTGTCAGACTATCCGTATTCTATTGAAGCAAAGCCTCTTGGAAACACCTAACAAATTCTGCCACGTCCAATCCTCTTGCCCTGAGCAAGTCACAGTTAATATTGATGAAGTTAAGGATACCCACTAGATAAAATCTGTGGAGCTCTCAATCTTCTTTAAGATGTCTGCATACCTGATCCTCTATCTGCGGCTGTTTATGATGTCGTCTACCATGTAATTCCGTTCGAGTGATTGCTCATTTCTTATTCTGGTGCCTTCACCATAATGCTTCGTCAGATGTACCCTCGTTAGTGAGGTCACATTTAAAATATAATGATCAGTTTTGGCCACCATGTTTTAGGAAATATCTTGTCAAGCTGGAAAGAGTGCAGAGAATACTAACGTGGATGTTGGCAGGATTGTAGGGCCTTAGTTAATGTGAGAAGTTGAGCAGAGCAGGCTAGGACCGTATTTCTTGGAGTGCAGGAGGACGAGGTCCTATCTTCTATAAGTGTAACCCCACACACCCCTCCCCCACAGTCTCTTGCCCAAATCATGGGAATCGAGACATAGAGGAAATGGGTTTAAGGTGAGTGGGAAAGGGTTCAGCAGACACATGATGGGCAACATTTTTACACAGTTAGTGGTGGGTGTCAGGAACAAGATGCCGGAGGAAGAATTTAAGGCGGGTATTCTGAGGCCACGTTTATAAAACATTTAGACAGAGAGAGTCAGCGTGGAAACGGCCTTCGGCCCAACTTGCACACACCGACCAACATGTTCCAGGTACACCTAGTGCCATGGACATGCATTTGGTTCATATCTGTAAATAAGCAATTCACAAACTCTTAAAGAGTGCAACATCTTTTAATGATAGCACAAGGTATTACATACATCCTCAAGCACTGGCTGCATTCTTCTACTGAACTGTACCCAGGAAGGGGAAGGTGTTATGATTGATGTTAACTAGGCGGGGTTAATGGTACTGAGGTAACTATATTATTGGTTGCATATAAACCATCTACATCCTTCCCCTTAGAAAATCAAAACAGATGGTTGTCACGACAACGGAATTAAACAGCAGAATAAAACAAAATCGCCATAACGAACAGGTGGCTTACTAATCCGGCCCGAGCGCGTGCGGATGTCTCTCCCTTCCCCCAAAAGAGCAGAAGAAACAGGAGGACACGAGGCAGCTGGGGAACCAGGGAAGGGCGGTGGGGTGGGAGAAACAGGAGAGTGAGAACCGTGACCGGCAACAGGGGACGCGCGCAGAGGGGAAACAGGCGCTCGATATGGGGTCAAGGCATGCAGAGGACACTGGCTGGTACGGCAGCCGGCTGCTGGTATGAGAGTGGCGGGGCATAGGGCCCCGGGGGCTGCGACTTCGGCTCATTAACTGCAAGCAGGTGTTGTCGGCTTATTCGGTAGATGGTACCCTCATAGTCGACCAGATACGAATGAGGTGAGTCGGCCATCCCAACCATGGTAGCCAGACGGGAGTGACCACCGGCGGTCTGCAACCGAACAACCTGTCCAAGCAACAGAGGATAGAGTGGCCTGCACGACCGATCGTGGGAACGCCGCTGGCTGTCATGTTTCTCTTGAATTCGCCTCTACACGGAGGCAGGCTCCAGCACCCGAGGTTTCAGCTGGCGCTGGGCAATCGGTATGGTAGATCTGGTTGTTCTGGACATCAGACGCTGAGCAGGTGACCCCATGGCCGGATCCCTGGAAACATTCCTGAGGTTCAGGAGATCCAAATACACACCTCCATACCCCTCCCCATATTGCCCACAATCCCCCCCCCCCCCACCCACACCCCTCCATGTCGATGTGTAGTTCTTATAATAACAGTTGCCTTACAACATATTTGTTTACATCGTTTTATTGGTTACAACTTCTCACTTAGGCATTCACTTTAAGACGAACGGAATGCAGCAGACCGCGACTCTAAAATACATAGCATGAGTCACTAATCTACACTAATCTACACTCCCCCTCCCACATACACCCCCTCCACGACCCCAACAACCCACAAACCCCTCCACACACTACACCCTCCGAAAAACCCCCCTCCCACACACACACACACACACCCTCCCTCACACACAACCCCTCCCCACACACTCTCCCTCCCAATGCCCCCTTCAAACTTGATTGGGATTGGGACAATGTCGTGTGCCTTGCCCTGCACATGAACCGCTTAGTTACCCCATACTTCGTATTCAACGCAAGTTACCCTGCATTTGCATTTCTTTGAGTCTACATGTATCATCGCATGATTTGAAAACAATGAACATTTCTAAGATATACCCTAATACAATCCACCTTTTCTCTATGCGAGTAGATTCTATCCATAGTCATAGAGTGATACAGCGTTGGAAACAGTCCCTTCGGCCCAACCTGCCCATACAGGCTAAACACATCCTGTACACTAGTCCCACTTGTCCGCGTTTGGTCCATTTCCCAACAAAAAGTGTTATATCCATGTACCTATTTCGTTGTTTCTTAATCGTTTCGCTTGTCCCACCCTCAACCACCTCCTCTGAAAGCGTGTTCCATACACCAGCCTTTGTGTGAAAGAGTTACCCCTCAAGTTCCTATTCCGCATTTTGCCCTTTCACCTGAAAACGTTATATCCAGAAGAATCTCCACCACCACGGACTTCATCCTCACCGACGTGCATTTCTGTTCTATTCGCCATGCTTGTCATAAACAGAGGGACATCAGTTCTCCATTTGACTGGTAGCTCGACAAAGGCCATGCTATGTGGTTTACGCCCAGTGCTCTGTGATCGGTTCTCTGCGTTCCATAGTCCCGCGTTCTACTCTGCTCCTCATTTCCGTGCTCCGTGGACTGCGTGTTGTGCTCAGTTCTCTGTGCACGGTGTTCTGATTTGCCCTCAGTAAAGATATGCGTGCCTAAATGTTCTTTAACATACAAAGCCAGACAAGTGTGGACATTTCCAGACGAAGCTCAGAACTTGTTCCAACAACACATTTCGTTTAATCGACCAAGTTGTGTAATTACATCAATTGTTAATGAGAAAGGAAATAAGTGAAAAGGCCAATGGTTTTAAACAGTGACAATGGATGCAAAATTAAAATAGAAATTTAGAATTAGCCTTCAGGAAGGCCCACATGGATGATTGTATGTAGATGGAGCATTACATCATTATACGTCATAGTGAGCTTGGCGGAAGTCTACGCAATGTTGTAGTGCTGAGGTATCTAGCAGCGTAGGCACTTATTTCCCTGAAATTGGTATCACCGGTAGGACAGTTTAGTAATGAAGGCTTTTGTACATTGGCCTTCATCAGTCAGGGCATAAGTATGTCATGTCACCATTGTACAAGGCGTTGGTAAGACCACGTTTGGAGTATTTGGTTCCGGTATGTCCACACTACTGTTAGCAATTATGTTGGGTGAGCATTGAATAATTACATGTTGCCAGACCTGAGGGACTGAAACATAGGGAGATATTTGGGTGGACTAGGACTTTCTTCCTTGGACCGCATGATAAAGAGTGGTGCTCTTGCAAGGTAGCTACTATTGCGAGAGAATTACACAGGGTGAAATGCGCAGTGTCTTGTATTCAGATTGGGGGAAACAAGAACAAGAAAAGATAAGCTTAATGTAAAAAGGAACAACAAATTATCAGGGGCACAATCCTTTTGCACATTGCATTGTGGGGGTTACTAGACGAGCTGCCTGATGAGGTGGTTGTGGCATGAACTGTAAAATAATTAAAACGCATCTGGAGAGGTGCATGAATAGGAACGTTTTAGAAATATATGGGTCAAACACTGGCAGGTGGGATTGATGGACATTCAACTTTAAAGAAAGGTCGGCTACGCTTTAATCAAGCAAGTCGCTTGTTGAATCGATTTATTAAGGCGATTCTGAAACTGTATTTGTTAAGATAAACAAAGATGGTATCACAAGCAGAGCGACCATCATAGGCAAAGGTCCATAATAAAATCAGCATGGTGAGGCCGAAACTGAGCGGTATATTTCGAATGCTCTAACTTTATTTACTCACAGAAAGAACATGACTTGATTAATCTCGCTGGTCGCATTAATATCACCCCCCCCCCCCCCCCCCCCCCCCCCCCCCCCCCCCCCCCCCCCCTCCCCCCCCTCAGTGTTCCTTTAGCAAAATTGAATGTTGCTGAAGTGACGCTTCTTGGTGGCCGAGAGAGTTTTGTTTTTACTTTCATTTCGTTGGAACTCATTGGTTGTGATATGCTCGAGCGTTGGAGGTAAAGTAACATCGGACAATATGCAGAGCAGGGAAAACACATCTATATATTATTTTTTCGGGGAAACATTCAATAATGTGTTGATTATCCAATTTGTGTTATTTGTTTCCATTTGGGGCATGTATTCCGTTTTACAGTGGAGTGTAAAAAAAACAACAATGCCATGAATCTGAAACGGCGGCACTCGTGATCGTTCGAACTGTGGATAACTTTAGATAAATTGACTCTCTGGTGTTTCTCGCGGAAAATATAAGTGCGACATGCTGCATGTTTGGGGATAACAGGACTCGCTCATTTGAAGACAATGCACGGACCAGCAAGAGGGCTTGTGTTTGCCATTTACTACCCCTTTATCGCAATCATTGAGTTCCACGTAAGGTTAACCTCTTTGAAGGGGTCCAAATTCGTTTATCTAAATTTGTGTATATACATTTACTGTGACTCCTACATTTTAACGTCATGGGATTTTCGTCATCTGAGCCTCTGAGTCATCCACTGCAATTTCGTATCCCGTTTGCAAACTCCACTGTTTGCTGATTGTATGCGATGCTGCTGATACTCAGTGACATTCTGCTGTTGATCTCTTCGGCATGATGATGGTTTAGGCTTTTGGCAAATGAATTCAGATGGCGTGAATATCAGTGTGCGGTTCACCCTCACCGTAAGCTTAACACGAGCGGTTGTGTGTCATTAAATATTCACACCACTCTTTTAGAAGAGGGGGTTTTTTTTTTGGTTGGTATAATACATATTAAATATACTTTTTTTTTGTTACATTAATAATCGATTCCGCCACTATTTACAGTAAAAATGTGAGGTGCAAACGTGTACTTTGTTCTCAGGTACATTATGTAGCATGCGAGGATATTAATTTCCATTTTTGGTGCAGGGCAGTTGTAAACGTATTAAATTAAAAAAACTATGTTAAATTGCTGTGATTCTGTCCAGTTGGGGGTTTTCTGCTGTATTATTCATCTTATGTGGCATAACTGCATTACGGATCTGTTTTGCAAAGAGTGTAAATTGTACGAATATGTATAAAACACTGGGGTACACTAAATGCTGGAGAAACTCAGCGGGTGCAGCAGCATCTATGGAGCGAAAGAGATAGGCAACATTTCGGGCCAAAAACCCTCCTTCAGACTCTAAACAATGTATAAACACTTAGTCGTTCAGCTTCTTGTATATGAGTTATTTATTGCATAAGCATGTACAGCGATTATATGTAAATGTTGCGGTTCAAGCTCCAAGATGAATCTAAAGAAACCGACGTACTGGCACACTAGATGACATGGTGGAAGACCTGAATTGAAATTTACTGATCAGGTGTACAACAATAAAAACAGGACTTGGATCACACCAATCTAATGGTGATTGATTTACATCCTCATTCTTAAGCATCAGCTCGCAACTAAAAACAGTATATAAAAACTACAATTACAAACATCACAATATAAGGAAGTAAGCGTCAAGCTATGCAATGGAGGGTACGAAATGAGCAAGATACAAAAGAACGAAGAAGACCTCAATCAATTAAAGTATGTGATGGAGTGTCCAAACACAGTCTTTGCACATGGGGGTTGGGCTTACAAACCGTCTCGCAGGCGTACGGGACGGTCCTCTGCCCGTACTCTATGCAGCTGATAGCACGGTTGGTGGTGGTTCGATCAACACTGGTTTCGCCCAAAAGTATTTTCGCAGGGACTTCGACAGGTGACATCGCAGGTGAATTTCAGCTTCGTGTGTGTTCATTATTAGTATAAACTGTAGAGAGAACGCACGGAACTGTTGCAGGTTCAAGCTCTAAGATGAATCTAAAGCAGAAACGCCGAATTGGCACACAAGATAAAACATAGTGGAGACCTGAACTGGATTTGGATCAAGTGTGCAAACCGGTAAAACCATACATAGATCACATGAAGTAATGGGGATTAATCTACAGAATTTTAGTTAATTTATGTTTTGTTCGATTATACTGCGCTTCATATTTAAATTTATCTGGAACAACCCCTTTGTGAATTCATTGCATTCTATTCTATATTGCCATTGCAACAAGTTAGGACATAAACACCGGACCGTCCCGATTATTGCAATAGCGGCGGTACTTGTGCTTGGGAGATATTGATTTGGTTAACAACACGTATCCGTTGCTTTCCCTCTCTCTCCATTCCTCCCCATCCCAGTTCTCCGACTAGTTTTTCTGTCCTCCTGATTAATTGTTACTGATGGTATGCCTCTTTCTCAACTTCGCTCAGCTAATTAATGTACATTTCCATGATTTTCATCCCCCTATGATCTGTATTTTTTATTACCTTACCTTTACATATCTCCATGTCTCCCTCTCCCACGAATCACAGTCTGATGAAGAGAGCGAATAAGACGATGGAGGTGACATTTCTGTGAAACAAGCTGAATTTTGTACTCCCTTTCCTGCTTTATAAAAATGAAAAAAAAAAACAGTTTGCCTATTGTTGCAGGAAGGATCTACAGATGCTGGTTCACACTGAAAACCAGACACCCCAAACCGCGGGAATCATTCAGCGGATCATGCAGATTTTCTGTAGAGAAATAATGGTGACGTTTCTGGTCGAGGCTCTTCTTCAGACTGTGAATCGAAATATGAGGTGCTGGTCCTACATATTCCGTTCGACCTCAACCTGAGAGTGGAATAATCACACGATGGGAAAGGTCATGTTGGACTGGGAAGGGGAGTTAAAGTGTTCAGCAGCTGGTAAATGGCGTGTGCCTTGCGACTGAGCAGACGTGTTCAGCGAAATGAAATCCAAGCGTGTGCTTAATCTCGCTATTATAGGGAATCGACAACTGGAATATGGTACGGTAGCTGAGGTTCAATGAGGTCCAAGTTGTAACTCTGCCTCACTGAAAAGAAAGTCGGGATCTTGGACGGTGTGTCGAGGAGAAGGCGGTATAGGGACAGGTGTTGCATCGTGTGCAGTTGCAGGCAAAATTACCCTTGGATGGCGGTGATTTGGTGTGAGGATAGGATGAATTAACCAGGGCGAGGTTGAAAGGAACTCCTCTTTGGGGAAGGCAGAGGAAACGTGGTGGAGCTGGATAGATGTGGCTTTAGTGGTGGGGCCTTTTGCAGGTTGGAAAATGTCGGTCGGATTACTGGGATGTATCAGATGGCTGACGTGGTGAAAGGAAGGAGTAGGCGTGTTTCTGTTCTGTTTGCGAACATGGGAGAGGGGGAGCTAGAGCGTGGACTGCGTGACATCGAAGGAGACTCGTACACACGCGCGATCAGAACGAGACACTGTGAGGACAGGAATAAGCATTGTGTTTCAATCTCGAAAAGCACCGAATTCCAGAAAAGAATGGCAGTATCCCACGTACGGAGCATACAAAGGTCGAAATTTCCTTTTCCAAGACTTCATATTATGCAATGTTCCCTTTTTTCTACAGTAAGGATGAAAACTGAACATGCTTCTATGGTCGCGGTATGGTCTTCCCCACATTGAGAAAATATATAGTCCGTTTTCAACATCTTGCGTCTTGCTGCTATCACTCAGTTGAATTTGCATTTCAATGATATGTTCTGACAGGGAGTCTCTCCATGCCAACTCGTGATTCTGTTTATCCGCCTAAGTGGGGCAGCGATGCGGGAAGCATCGGGCATAGTATAGTAATTTTTAGGTATGTGAAGCAGAAAAACATTGTTTAGGACAAAGTTGGACCCTTTGAGACTGAAAGAGGTGATTTTATTATGGGGAAAACAAGGCAATGGCAGAGGAGTTTAACAGGTATCTTGGATCCGTCATAACTAAGGAAGACGCAAAACAATCTCCTGATGTAATAGTGGCCAGTGGAGCTAGGGTGACGGAGGAATAAAGACATTACATTAGGCAGGTAATGGTATGGGACTGATGGCCTGATAAATCCCCCTGGACTGATGGTCTGCCTTCCAGCTTATGAAATGACCATAGAATCTGTTGCGCTTTGGTGTCATTTTCCATGTCCTAAGATTCAGGATCAGTTCCTGTGGATGGGAGGGTAGCTAATATTAACGCCTTTTTAAAGAAAAAACGGTATGAGTGGAAATCAGGGAATTATAGTTCAGTTTGCCCGAATCCGTGGAGGGGAAGATGTTGGATTCATTATATAGGGCGGCATATTTGTATAGCAGTTTAGATCGGTCTCGAGTCCAACGGATAGACGAAGGGAAACATGTGGAATATCTTCCGGAATTTTGAAAATTTAACTAGGAAAAGGACCATTGGCATAACCAGTGGATGTAGTGTACCTGGACTATCGGAAAGCATTTGATAATGGTCCCTGTCAGTTGGAAAAGAAAAAGGAGTTCAACGAGATGCGGGTCCTTGTTCAACAGGTCACTGAAAGTAAGCATGCAGGTACAAGCAGGCAGTGAAGCATGCAAATGGCTTGTGGGTCCTTTTAAAAAGAGGAATTGAGGATAGAAAAACAGGTCCTTTGCAGTTGGCAGGGCCAACCTAGTGAGAACAACTGGAGTATTGTATGCAGTTTGGGTTTTTCAAAAATTTGTGATGGGACATTCTTGCTATTGAAGTGGAGTAAGTTACGAGGTGAATTCCCGGGAAGGCGGGTGCTATCATCTGTTGATGGAATGTAGTGGCTAGGCTTGAATACTCTGGAATTTAGAAGGATGAGAGGGCATCTTATTGAAACATATAATTTTCAATGTTTGGACACACTAGAGGCACGAAACATGTTCCCGATGTTGGAGAGTCCAAAACCAGGGACCACAGTTTAAGACTACGGGGAAAGCTATTTAGAACCCAGATGAGGAGAAACCCTTTCACACAGAGAGTTGTGAATTCACATGGAGTGCTGATTTCAACAATGGAACCAAATCACGTCTGTGCAATTCTCCCAGCGACATTAGAAACAAATCAATAGGAGCATGGATTAATTACGCGGCCCGTTCAAGGTGCTCTATGGTTTACCGGCAGCATGGGTGATCATGCATTTTGGTATTATTTCGCCATTGAGAATAAACACACACCTCCTCCGGAATGTGTGCAATGACATTGGGCACCAATGCTTTCTGCTGCCAGACGTTGATGCCCATTTGTGGGATGACATTTCTCCAGCCTCACGAGTTTCAAATGTGATGACGTATCAAATGACTAGAATGAATTGGGGGTGCTTTGGACAATCATCAAAAGGCATACCCCCACCCACCCAAACATTCCTTTATCGTTACTCTTTACCCTTATCGTCGTTTCTTTAACGCGAACATAGCGGCCGTTGTGATTCCTATCGCAGAGCTCGAGGTGTGTGGACTCCAGTGTTGTAACGTATTACTTAGGGTCCATTGGCGGTGTCGGATTCTGCAGGTAATTGTCTCCGCCGTGATATGATTCGATTCCTCGGGATCTATTTTATTAACAGTTTCTTCTCCACACTCCCGCTGTAGTTTCAGCATGGGTGATGATTTATACAAGCAATGGATTCATCGGTGTGGCTGACGGTTGCATTCACTTCCGATCCCCCGATTCGCAACCTATTGCTGCCGGCAGCTAATAAAGATGTTACTGCTCGAGAAACCGCGGGGTTGTCTAATAGAATGATAGGAACATTAGCCCCTTCGTGGTATAGTCTTGCTGTCTGTGTCCTGAGCGGTGTAAGGTGTCCCTTACTACTTTGCATACACCATTTTGTAATAGTGGAACGGAGTGCCCTGGTTTGTGCTTATGAAGTATAGCTTGTGTGTAGAGTCGCTGCTGAACTTGGCTTGGGAAAGCCTACGATTGATGGGATAGCATTTTTAACACTCTCTTCCTTCCGCTTCGATAATTTTTGTTCAATGTGTTTCTGACTAGAAGGCAGGAGACACGTATTTTGTGTCCAAACCAAATCGCACAATGCACTTCGTTGGTAACAAGGTGCGGGTTGCCTCGAGGATGGGATTGATGCAGAAATGGAGAACGGAGATAGAAAGAAAGAAAATCATTAATTTTGCTTTTCAGCATTTCCGCAGTTTTTCTGCTTCTTGTGGGTTACGTATGTCGCAATTTTATGTAATTGGATTGAAGGGCGGTTCTTATTTTGGTTTAAGTTTCAGTAATCACGGTCCATTTCAAGAAAGCTACTAACATGCTCTGACTCAGTTCTGCACGAATTCCTTTAATTTACGGCGTGACAAGGCCAAGTTCAGACTGGAGTTGAAGAAGGCGGTGAAATATCCTTGGTGGTGATGAATAAGGCTCAGTCGATTAATATATATTTATTTCCGACAGATTGATTTCTTTGGCCCGGTATAAACTTTCAGTTATATGTTGTAAAATGATGATATGCCAATTGTCAACTTCCCATGCTGGAAATCACGGGCTCCACATTCTAAGCTCCGCTCCATCAAGTTTATCAGCTTTTATCATCATTTGTAGTATACTTTGTTCAGCTGGTATTTCAATGATTCCCCGTATGCCCAATTAAGTGATTCAATTAATCAAACTTGTCTCTATTTTAATGAATTTTAAAAACCTATGGACTTCGATCGCTGTCGATAAATGCTCTTCAGATTACACCAGTACTGACCGGACGGGGTTCTCTCTACTCCTGCTCTATCTCCTATCTATTTCCAATGGCAAGATTTTATGCAGTGCCTTCTGGAATCAGACAATCGTATCAATAAAGTTTTATTACTCTCTTGGATAACACTAACAATTTCTGCCACGTCTAATCTCTTGCCCTGAACCAAGTCACAGTTAATATTGATGTGTTAAGGATATCCATTATATACAGATAACCTATAACAATTACAGCACGGAAAGGCACTCTCAGGCCTTCCAGTCCGTGTCGCCATTTGTTTTCCCTAGTCCATCTACTGCATCAGACCATACCCCTCATTCCCTTACGTCCATATACCTATCCACTTAATATTAAATGTTAAAATCGATCTACCCTCCACCACTCCTGCGCATGCTGATCCACACAGCACACTCTGAGTAAAGACAGTTTCCTCACGTTACCGAAAATCTGTCCCTTAATTCTCACGTCATGCCCCTTTGTTTGTGAAACCTTCCCTACCTAAATGGGGGATAAACGAATCCACGTCAATCGTCTATCCCTTTCATCATTTAAAGACTCAATCAAGTCCCCTTTAACTTCTGCGCTTCTAAGAAAAGACCTAACTTTTTAAACTTTCTCTGTACATAGTTGATGGAACCTGGCAATCATTCTCGTAAAGGATACTACTAGATATAATTGTGGAGCTCTCATTTTCTTTCAATAGTCTGCTTACTGTTCCTTATCTGCGGCTGTCTATGAGGTGTCTATCATGTAATTCCGTTCGAGTGATGTCATTTCTTATTCTGGGGCCTTACATTAAGGTTGGTAAGACGTACTTCGTTGGTGAGGTCACATTTAAAATTAATGTTCAGTTTGGCCACATGTTTTAGAAATATTTTGTCAAGCTTGGAATGTGTGCAGACAATACTAACGTGGAGTTGGCAGGGATTGGAGGTCCTTAGGTATGGGAGAAGTTGAGCAGGCTAGGTACTTATTTCTTAGTGCGCAGGAGGATGAGGCCCTATCTGCTAGAGGTGGACAGAATCACGGAGTTTCATGCAACCGCAACACTCACCACAGTCAGTTGCGCAGATATAGGGGAATCTAGAATGGAGGAATTGGGTTTTAAGATGAGTGGGAAAAGTTCAGTAGGAACACGATGGGCAATTTTTTATAAAGTTTGTGTGGGTGTCTGGAACAGATGCCGGAGGAAATATTAAGGCCGGTATTTGTATAAGGCCACGTTTACTAAACATTTTAGACAGTTAGAGTAGCGTGGAACGGCCTTCGGTCAAACTTGCACACACGATCAGCTGTTCAGCTTCATAGTGCACGGGCTTGCACTTTGTTTCATCTTCTCAAACCTGCCGAATCAATGTACCTGTCCTAACATTTTTCTTTAAATAGCTTTGAGGTTATCCCACCTTAATAAATCCTCTGAACTGCTTCTTACTTAACACGCCATCATGTGTGTTACTCCTCAGAATCCTTATTAAATCTTTCCCCTGTACTTTAAACCTGTCCTTTGATCAGTCTGGTGAAACCTTCTCTGTACTCCTCTATGGCAAGAATGTCTTTTCCTCAGATTAGGTGACCAAAACTGTAGCAATACTCAGGTGTTGCTTCACAAGATTGTACAACGTCAGTAGAGCCTCTGCTCTTGTATCAATTCCTTTTGCTCTGAATGCAACATAACCATTCGTGTTTCACAGACTGTGTGAGACTGCATTGCACCGGTCGGGTTGCCGAGATATTTATTCGGCACCCGTAGAGAATAAAATCTCGGAGGGAGGGGGGGGGTGAGTCCGTGAATCACGGCAGGAAAGGCCGTCAAGAAGCAACGTCCGAGAAGCCGCCGGTCCAGGAACGGCCGATGTCTGAAGCCGACGTCAGAAAACCGCGAGATCAAACG
>JAVHYY010000406.1:0-25836 GCA_035221665.1 Okamejei kenojei | reverse complement strand
CCCCCCACCACTAATCCTGATAGTTCAACCGGTTAGCTTGCTTTCTTACTCCACTACCAGCACATCAGAACAAAAAGACAGCAAATACATCCTATTAAAATCAACATAACCAGAATTCTGTGCAAGAAGCCGACGAAAGTTTGGCACTAGAAGAACTGCTATACACAGCACCACTACTAGCCCCCCAGCGCTCACTATCTCCACGTTCCCTAGCCACCGCTGTTGAGCTGCCCTCTGCCATATGACATGACGTTTGTCTGATCCTTCACTTCCTGCCACTCCTTCGCCTGAGACAAAGACGCCACAACGATGAAACCCTGCTGCAATGCATCCGCCATCCTCTATTCACAGTTGTGGCGCTCCTCTAGGATCCTCTAGCCCATTTGCAATTTTGTTATTGCATGATCGCCACCGCACTTTGCACCACTTATTTTTACCATATAACCCCCGCGACAAGACCCCACAACCATGTCCCAACACCGCTAACAGTTTAGTTATATAGAGCCAACAGGCTTGGAACTGCCCACACGTATCCGCACTGACCAACGATCCTCACAATTTAGCATTATTAATAGGTCGAAGACCAAGAGCAAAATCCAGTACAAACACCCTCCATCATGAGAGCTTCTCATCCGCGGACGACTGCGCCATTGCAGCACACCACTGCAGTAGACCTCCAGGCATCCTGATGCCTTTGCCAAGGCATACACATCACATGGGTCTAGACCACCAGGACTCCCACATCAACCTCCACCCAACCCACTGTCTAAAAGTGGACGCCACCTACTCTTGAAAACGTTGACCACTGTCCCTATAGCTTGGCACATTCTTCCTCAAAAACTGACATCACCTCTGAGGTCAAACAATGCCCTGAGTTGTGCCAGCTGAGCCTACGCCAGACTCAAGGAAGAGTATTTTGAAGGACCGAGAACTAAAGGCTCAAAAGAACGCTGGTCGACAGAAGCCGTTGTCCCTCTCCACCGTATTGTATGAGGTTCAGTCATGGACCACTCAAAGAGCTCAAGATAACACCAAGAACAAGCTGAAAGAAATTCCACATCACATCAAGCAAACTGGGAGTGCATTGCTCTGGAAATGCACTCCCTGGAGGAGGTCTGTGCAGGAAGAGGCTCTCCGTCACAAAAATGTAACCGCAGCCATGTCACAGAGATCAAAGCAACCGCATCGGAAGGAGAGAGAGCGAAGGGCGCTCCGCGAAACAACTACCAACCGCCGCTCCATTTTTTCCCACTGCCCACGTTGCACCAAGTCTGTGTTGGATCGCGGACCAGCCTTTACAGCCGTCTGCAGACCCACAGGGGTGGACGACCCTATGGAGAGGGGAGCAGGCATACTTGTTTTGAGGACCGCCGATGATTACAACGAGAAAGACAAGTTAAACGGTTTATCTGCGCCAAACAATCTTTACTGTATATAATGTAAATAACATGAGCTGGAGTGAAATCAAGTTGATTTGGCTTATGTTTAAATTTCAAGATACAGCGCGAACAGCCATTCCGCCCCACCGAAATCCGCACCGAAAAATCGGAATGGCAGAGTTTGCATGTTTAACACAACGAGTTAGAACACAAAAGATGGAGTAACGCCAGCGGGCCGGACAGCATACTGGAGATAAGGTACTATTGGGGTCGAGACCCTTCTTCAGACGAAGGCAGGTGAAAGGGAAACGAGAGGTATAAGGAAGGTATCAAAAAAATCAAGAGCCAGAAACGAATGCCCAGGAAATGTGGAGCCCACAATTGTCTAGTTTGGTTAGTCATGGACAGCAGATAAACACACAGCGAAACTAGCAGAACAATAAAGTGGGGTGAGGAATAGAGAGAGGGAAAGCAAGGGTTACTAGGTTAGAGCAGCTCAGTATTCATACAACTGGGGTGCAAGCTGCCCAAGCGAAATATGAGGTGCTGATTCTTGCCGAATTCCGTTTGTAACTAAGAAACACAGTAATGTAGCTAGCTAATCACCAGCTATGATTCTCAGTCTGGCCTGTATTCAAGCTCTCCATTGTATTTAGCTGCTCTCAATTGTGACATACGTGCTGTCTTTCTGCTAACTGGTTAGCACGTACTAAAGCCTTTTCAAAATGCTACTCGTACACATGAGAAATACAACTCCTATGAGGTACCGACAATGATAAGTACAACGATCCCCCGTCTCTACCGTGAGCGTGGGGGTAAACAACACACCAGTTGTTCTGTAGCTTACAGTTGCGCCTGCTCAAGAGTGCGTTGAGCTTCATATTATCTTTCCTATTTTGCCGGTGCATTCACTGCCCCGAAATCTACCCTAAATTCACTGATGCCCTATCCCTGTCGCTCTGCACCATTTCTTTTGAAGGTGCCTTCCCCTAATGCACATTTAACAGAGCCCTCCTAATCCACCAACACTCTTTCAAAGGGGCTCCTCGCCAACGTTCATCCCACCTAAACAGCCACACCCCCTCCCCCATTCTTACAGCCCTCAACCCTAAACAATTCCACACGTTTACAGGTGCCACTTCACCCCTAACATGCCCCCTATGTCTATGGCACCCCTCTTATCTACCCGATCCTTTATGTAAGCCATCATAGTAATGCGGATCCAATATATAGCGCCCATTCTACTAGCTACAATCCATATTACCAGTAAGGACCTCCATCCTAGCTACGCTACCCTAGTTACACAGTAGGGTGCCCGCAGTTCTAGCTAGCTCTCTCACCTCCAACGGCGTGGTAGCTCTAATCTACGCTTAAGCCTACCAAACGTTCTATCCGAATATGAGTAAGAGCCAATCTCGTCATCACAGCTAACCAAGCTACTAACATTCATAGGCGTCGCGTAAGTCGGGCCATCATACCTAGCGAGCCACTATTAAGCCATCTAGACGAGCAACCTCCCAGCTAGACCAGGATGATCACCATCTAGCCTGGCCAATTGCGCTGAATATCATAGTTTCTGGGCGTTTCTCGCTGACTGGTTGAGGCATGCGAGACTATAGCTGTTCACTTGCCTTGGTACACGTAGAACTAAATTATAATCATAGGGGGGAACAAGAATTATATGAATTGTTACGTGGATTGAAGTACAACGCACCAGGCTTGTTGTTGTATAGCTTCAGTTTGCGTTGTATCCTCATATGGTAGGCTGGCTTCTTTTACAGGTGCTCTCCCCCTAATTCTCCCCAAAATTTTACAGATGTGCCTTAACCCTAGCTGCTTCTCATTTACGAGGGGCCCTCCCCTAATTCACCACATTTACAGATGCCCACCATTTAAAGGTCCTTCCCCTAAATCCCCATTCATTTACATGCCCACCCTAAAATCCACATTTAAACAGTGCCCTTGCCCGACCCCCTCCCCATTTCAGGCACCCTCCTCCCCTTTATATAGCAATCTAGCTAGCGTTATGTCTGTAAATTTGTCGCTTTTCATGTCCCCTGAAATTGACGTCGCCTTTGGCGTTTTTATCCGTAATTTTCCGTCGCTTTTATGCGCATGCTAAATTTCAGCGCTTTTATGTCGTACTGAAATTTCGGCATTTTTCGTGTGCTCGAACATTTCCGGTCGCGCTCTATTTTCCAGCGTCCCTAAATTGGGTCGCTTTTCACGCTCTCTCTAGAATATTTTCATATCACTTTTTCATGTCCTGAAGCTATGTTCTTTTCGTGTGCACCGCAAATTTTTGTCACTTTTTCTTCGCAATCTATGACATGCTTTGTCGCTTCAATGCACCTCATCAGCACACTTAACTTGATTTTGCTTTTCTTTCCATCACTCATGAATTTCTCATCGCTTATTTGAGGAGTACTTGAATTTTCGTTCGCCATCCACGTTCTGAATTTTTTCAGGCACTTTTTTAAATGGTGTAACGCTTATTTTGCGTCGAAGGTTCGGATCACGTTTGGCGGCTGAAATTTCCATCAGTGTTTCAACAGTCCAAGAGTTTTTTAGTTGCTTTATGAGCGCGATGTTTTTCGTCGCTTTTTGCGTTCTGTTCGTTCTTCGTCGATTTTCGCATGCTGAATATGTCATCACTTTTTTGCATGCTGAACTTTTGTCACTTGTCGCATGCTTAATTTCGTCACTTTTCACATTCTGAATGTTTTGTCCCTTTCCGCATGTTGAATTGTCGTCGCTTCCTCGCGTCCTGAATGTTTCGTCGCGTTTTGCATGCTGAA
Organism: Okamejei kenojei; assembly: GCA_035221665.1. Classification (NCBI taxonomy): domain Eukaryota; kingdom Metazoa; phylum Chordata; class Chondrichthyes; order Rajiformes; family Rajidae; genus Okamejei; species Okamejei kenojei. The sequence continues at coordinate 21,659 of JAVHYY010000406.1, read as the reverse complement.
TTTTCGACGCTTTTTCCCTGAGCATGCTCCAGAAAATTGTTCGTCACTTTGCGAGTGCGAAAATTTCTCGATGCCTTTTTCGTACAGCGACTTTAGAATTATCTTACATCCACCTACTCTTATCATCAAAGTCTCCATTTAAATTCACTCTCTCCATTTGCTTTTGCATGGTTGAATTTCATCTTTATCACTTTTCGCGTGCTTTATTATTTCATCACTTTTTGCGTCCTGAAGGTTCGTTTTCAGTTTTCATGTGCTGAATTTTCTTCTTCTTTTTTTACTTTAGATTTTATTGCTTTTGATGTATAACACGAATAAACACCACAATATAATCACCGAAACATACAACATTAACATATGAAACGTACAACAGTAAGAGCGGGGGGTCAGTTTACAATAATGATGCAGTTACAGAAATCTGTTCTCAATAATTAAATACATTTTCCAATAACTTACATTAGTGTCCCTATAAAATTTACAGTTTCGTCTTTATTTCTATCACCTATTCCATTTATTTTCTCCCTCCCTTTTTTTTTATCTCTCCCATTTTTATTTTTAAATTCGTCTTCTTTCACTTAGAGAATATGTGTCCATTTTCTCCTGACAAATATTTCCTGTTCTATGCTAACCATTGTCTAAGATCCTGGGTGTGTCCCAACTGCAAGCCAGTTTCTGTAATCCGCCTTTCTGCCAGCTGGAGTAGGATTTTAACCATTTAATGGTCTTCCGTCATCTACCACTGTATTAGTATTACCCTGGTATAAAAGGAACCACGTCTTCTTGCAGACCTAATATCCGAATACCTCCGTTAATTCCGATTCCACTCTGCCCAAAACATGGTTCTAATTTTTTGGCAACACCCAGAAGATATGGGCATGGTTTGCATCTGTTTTGGCGCCCACATGCATCCAGCATGTTTCGCCATTTTAAAAAGAATTTTTGCTCGCTTTTTATGTTAGGCAAAAATAGAAGAAACAAATCAAATTTTCCCAATATTTTAGAAATTCCTCTCGCCAATTTGTAATTGGTGGATGTTTGTAGTGTTACAACACATATGAGCCATCTTCTTGCTGAGATCGTAAGTTCAATTCCTTTTCCCACTTAAATTTTACCTCAAATGTATACTTTAGGCTTGACATTTAACCAGTAAACTATGATAAAGTTTAGACATAAGCCTTAATGTTTTTTGATGATACGCACAACTATGCACTTCTATTCACCTGGATTCCTTTCTTCTCGTGCGGTCCCTTTTTCCTTTTTATTGTAAGAATCTCTCAGTTGGAGGTATCTAAACAATCTTGAGCTTCCGATGTGCAATCTATTCTTTAAATCTGAAAACTTCTTAGGATTCTATTTTCAAATAACAGTACACCAAATGAAGTCATTCCGTTCTTCATACCACTCCTCTTAAAGGGCTGATCAAACATCCCGTGGTTGAAATTCATTATCCAAAGCTATCCAATCTTAAAACATTTTGTCGTTTATTCAGTTTTAAGTTTGTCTGGTAAGCGGGAACCGGTCTTTTAAAGTAAAAGATCGATATTGGATCGATTAGCGTCCCGATTTGTCCCAGAAAGCGCGTTTTCCTCCCAAAATGTTTGGATGCCTGGAAGTCATGCGAATTTTCCATGCTTGAATTTTCATAGCATTTCACCATGCTGAAATTTTAGTCGCATTTCCATGCAGAATGCGTTGTCCCTGACCGCTAATTTTTGTGCATTTCATATTCTGAAATGATAGTCGAATTTTTGCGTCAATGAAAATTTCTCCCCTTTTCCAAGTCCTCATTTACTAGCGTTTCACGCATGCTGCAATTTTTTTGTCACATTCTTCCCGTGCTGAATTTTTGTCGCTTTTCATGTCGTATTTCTTGTTGCTTCTTTTTGATCTGTGCTGAAATTCAATTGACATTGTCCTGAAATTTTGTAGCTGTTTCGCTTAATATTAATTTTGTCGTCGCGTTCTCGTGTTCTGAAACTTTCCGATCACTTCTTTCTCATCCTGAAATGAGTTTTTGCTTGTACTGCCTGAACTCTCATCGCGTTTTGCATCCCAATTTACATTTCTCTTCTGGATGTTGAATATTTGTCGCCTTTCGCGTCCTGAATGTCTTTTTGGGTCGCTTTCTTTGGCAATGCTGAATATTTTGTCGATTTGTGCCGTGATGAATTTTCGTACTTTCTCTCCACCTTGCTAATTTACATCATTTTTCACGTCCCTGTAGGTTTGTCGCTTTTAACTGCGTCCTGAGGTTCGTCACTATTCGCAAGCTGAATTTTTCATCGCTTTTAGGCTGAATTCTTTCTGAACTTTACCACATGCAGAATTTCTGTCGCTTTTTTTGTATGCTGAATTTTCGTCCTTTTCACGTTTGGAAATGTTATCACTTCTTGTGTGCTCAATTGTTGTCACTTTTGCATACTGAATTTTCGTCGCTTTTTGTGTGGTGAAATTTCGGAGCTTTTTGTCTGCTGAAATTTCGTCGCTTTTTCACGTCCTGAAGTCTGTCGCTTTTCACATGCCAAATTTTCGTCATATTGTTTCGGGTCCTGCAGGTTCTCGGCACTTTTCGCAGGCTGAATTTTCATCACTTGTGACGCTGCAGAATTCCTGTCACTTTTCGTGTGCTGAATTTTCGTCGCTTTGCACGTTCAGAAATTTTGTCACTTTTCGAGTGCTCAATTTTCGTCACCTTTTGCATGCTGAATTTTCGTCTCTTTTTGTGAGCTGGAAATTTTGGCGCTTTTTGTGTGCTGAAATTTTTAATGCTTTTCATGTCCTGAAAGTTGTCGATTTTCGCCATGCTGTATTTTCGTCACTTTTCAGTGTTGCTTTGTCATCGCGTTTCTTTGTTCCCTGAAGGATCGGCATTTCGCAGAGCCGAAATTAAAAAAACAAACACAACACCCCCCAAAAAAAAATTTTGTCTGAAGGTTCGTTGCTGAATTTTTCATGTCCAGCAACTTGTTTTCCGCTCGACTTTGCACTTTTTCGCTGCTGTGCCGAATTTCGGTCGCTTTATTTTCGTCATTCCTGAATTTTTCAGCAGCAATCTTTCACGTGCAGATTTCTTTTCCGCTTTTCCTCCCTTTGAAAGGGCGCTTTACTTTTTCAGTCCGAGCATTTTTGATGACTTTTATTTTGCCACGTTTTGTGCCGAAAAGGTTCGGTCGCACTTTGTGCTGAAAATTTGCATGCTTTTCACTTTTCCCGTCCTGAAAGCTGCATTTTTTGTACACTTTTATGTCCTGAAGCTGTTCGTCACTTTTCGGTTCGCTCCTGAATGTTTGTCACAAAAAATCGTTTCGCAGTCTGAATGTTGATCGTTTTCTGCGTCTGAATTTTTGTCACTTTTCACGTTTTCGTGTCCTGAATGTTGTCCACTTTTCATGGTTCGCTTTTCGCATGCTCAATTTTCGTTGCTTTTTGCATGCTGAATTTTTCATCACTTTTCGTGTAACGAAATTTGTCACTTTTCATGTCCTGCAATGTTGTCGTTTTTTTGCATCCTGAATTTACATCACTTTAGGTATTTTGAAATTTAATCGGCTTTCGCCTCCTGAAGGTTCGTCACTTTTTGCGTGCAGAATTTTTGTCACCTTACACGTTCCGAAATTTTTCACTTTTCGCGTGCTCAATTTTCGTCGCTTTTTGCATTCTGAATTTTCGTCGCTTTTCACCTGCTGAATTTTTGTTGTTTTCTGCATGCTGAATTTTTGTTACATTTCATGTCCTGAAATTTAATTGCTTTTCATCCCCTGAATTTACATCACTTTTCATGTACTTCATTTTTGTCAATTTTGATGTGCTTCATTTTCATCACTTTTCGCGTCCTGGTTTGTCGCTTTTCACATGCTGAATTTTTGTCACTTTCCGCGTGCTGAATTTTCGAAGCCTTTCATGTGCTGAAAATTAGTCGCATTTCGCATCCTGAAATGTAGTCGCTTTTTACGTCCTGAATTTTTGTCTCATTTCATGTCCTGAAATTTAGTCGATTTTCGCATGCTGAAATTTTGTTGCTTTATGCGTCTTGCGATTTAATCGCTTTTCGCTTCCTGAATTTACATTGCTTTTCGTGTGCTGAATTTTTGTCGCTATTCATTTCTTGAAGGTTTCGTCACTTTTTGCGTGCCAAATATTCGTCACTTTTCGCGTCCTGAAGGTTCGTTGCTTTTCGCATACCATATTTTCGTCACTTTTCGACGCCTGAAGGGTCGTCACTTTTTGCAGCGGAATGTTCATTGTTTTCCGCGTGCTGAATTTTTGTTACTTTTCACGTGCCGAATTTCTGTCGTTTTTCGTGTGGTGAATTTTCGTGACTTTTCATGTTCTGAAATGTTGTCACTTTTCGTGTGCTCAATTTTAGTTGCTTTTTGCATGCTAAATTTTCGTCGCTTTTTGTGTGCTGAAATTTAGGCGCTTTTTGTGTGCTTTATGCATTTTCATTTCCTGAAATGTTGTCGCTTTTCGCTTGCTGAATTTTCGTCACTTTTCACGTGCTGACTTTTTGTCGCTTTTAATGTCCTGAAGGTTCATCACTTTTCATGTACCGAAATGTTGTTGCTTTTCATATCCTGAAATTTTGTCGTTTTTTGCATCCTCAATGTACGTCGCTTTAGGTATTTTGACATATTGTTGGTTTTCGCATCCTGAAGGTTCGTCACTTTCCGCGTGCTGAATTTTCGTCTCTTTTCATGTTCAGAATTTTGTCATTTTCGTTTCCTCACGTGCTCAATTTTTTGTTTTTTTTTTTCGTCGCTTTTTGCATGCTGAATTTTTGTCACTTTCCGCGTGCTGAAATTTCGAATCCGTTCATGTACTAAAATTTAGTCGATTTTCTCATCCTGAATTTTTATTGCTTTATGCGTCTTGAGATTTAATCGCTTTTCGTTTCCTGAATTTACGTCGCTTTTCGTGTGCTGAATTTTTGTTGCTATTCGCTTCTTGAAGGTTCTTCACTTTTCCCATTTAGAATTTTCGTCGCTTTTTGTGTGCTGAAATTTCATCGGTTTTCACGTCTTGAAATTTCCTCGCTTTTTGCATCCTGAATTTACATTTCTTTTGGTGTTTTGAAATTTTGTCGCCTTTCGCGTCCTGAATTTTCGTCACATAGTGTTTGCTGAATTTTTGTCACTGTTCACTTCCTGAAGGTTCGTCGCTTTTTGCATGCCAAATTTTCGTCACTTTTTGCATCCTTAAGGTTCGTCACTTTTCACAGCTGAATTTTCATAGCTTTTCGCGTGCTGAATTTTCGGCACTTTTCATGTGCAGAATTTCTGTCGCTTTTCCTGTGATGAATTTTCATCGCTTTTCACGTTCAGAAAATTTGTCACTTTTCACTTGCTCAATTTTCATCGTTTTTTGCATGCTGAATTTATGTCGTGTTTTGTGTGCTGAAATTTTGGCGCTTTTTGTGTGCTGAGATTTCGACGCTTTTCATGTGCTAAAATTTAGTTGCTTTTCATGTCCTGAGGGTCATAATCCTAACACTTTTCTTGTGCTGAAATGTTGTCGCTTTCCATGTCCTGAAATTTTGTCGCTTTTCGCATCCTGAATTTACGTTGCTTTAGGCATTTTGAATTGTCGTCGCCTTTCGCCTCCTGAAGGTTTGTCACTTTTCGTGTGCTGAATTTTTGTCGCATTTCATGTTCAGAAATTTTGTCACACTTTTCGCCTGCTCAATTTTTCGGCGCATTTTCGCATGCTGTTATTTTTTTTTGTCGCTCTTTCTCCTGCCTGAACTTTCGTACTTTTTGCATGCTCAATTTTTGTCGCCTTTTGCATGCTGAATTTTCATCGCTTTTTCTGTGCTGAAATTTCAGCGTTTTTTGTGTGCTGAAATTTCGTCTCTTTCACTTCCTAAATTTCATCACTTTTTCAGCTAATTTTGAAATTTCAACGTTTTCATGTGCTAAATTTCATCGGCTTCACGCTTGTCATGTTCCTGAAATTTGATCAATTTTGTTGCTTTTCACATCCTGAAATTTTGTCGCATTAAGAGTGTTGAATTTTCGTCACTTTTCGCATGCTGAATTTTTGTCACTTTTCGCATGCTGAATTTTCGTCACTTTTCGTGTGCTGAAATTTTTTGAAATTTCTCTGCTTAATGCATCCTGTAATTTTGTCACTTTTCACATCCTGAATTTATGTTGCTTATGGCTTTTTCAATTTCCCTTGCCTTTCGCTTCCTGAATTTTCATCACTTTTCGTGTGCTGAATATTTGTCGCTTTTCGCGTGCTGAATTTTCGTCACTTTTCGCGTGCTGAAATTTCATCGCCTTTTGTGTGCTGAATTTTCATCATTTTTTGCATGCTAAAATTTCGTTGCTTTTTGTGTGCTGAATTTTCGGCGCTTTTCGTGTGCTGAATTTTCGTCACTTTTAGCGTGCTGAAATTTTGTCGCTTTTTGCATCCTGCATTTATGTCGCTTTTGGCGTTTTGAATTTTTGTTGCCTCTTGTGTGCGAGAAAATTGTTCATCACTTTTCATGTGCTGAATATTCGTCAGATTTCTCCTGCTGAATTTTCGTAGCATATTGCCCTGAAGGTTTGTCGCTGATACGCAAGGTGAATTTGCGTTGCTTTTTGCGCCGTGAAGTTTCCTCGCTTTAAGCAAGCTGAATTTTTGTCGCTTTGCGCATGATGAATTTACATCGCTTTCTTGTGCCGAAATGTTGTCACTTTTCGCCCACTGAAATTTCGTCACTTAATGCGCCCTGTAATTTTGTCGGTTCTCACGTTCTGAATTTATGTTGCTTTTTGCTTTTTGAATTTTCCTTGCCTTTCGCTTCCTGGAATTTTCAATACACTTATTTGTATACTGAATTTTGTCATTTTCTGCGGTGCCTGAAATTCCGTCGCCTTTTGTGTGATGAATTCGGCGCATTCGTGTGCTGAATTTTTGGCGCAATCATGGCTGAATTTTTCGTCACTTTTAGCGGCTGAAAATTTGTCGCTTTTTTGCGTCCGAATTTTCCTCACTTTTAGCGTGCTGAATTTTGTCACTTTTTGCGTCGGAATTTATGTCCACTTTAGCATTTTGAATTTCGTAGCTTTTTTTCGCATCCTGAAGGTTTTGGCACTGATCGCGTGCTGAATTTGCGTAAGCTTTTCGCATCATGAAGGTTTCCTCGCTTAAGCATAGGTGAATTTGGTCACTTTCGCTGCTTAATTTTCGTCAGTTTTTCATGTGCCTGAAATTTAATCGCTTTTCACCCACTGAATTTCATCGCTAATGCATCCTGTAAATTTGTTGCGTTTAGCGCCCGAATTTATGTCGCTCTTGAGACTTTATTTAATTAACTTTACCTTCGCGTCCTGAATTTTCGTTGTTTTTTGCGGCTGAATTTCATCTGTATCGCGTCCTGAAAATTCGTTGTTTTCCGATTTGTCACGTGCTGAAATTTCGGCGCCTTCTTGTAGCTAAGAATTTGCGCTTTCGTGTCATGCTGAAATTTTGCGTTCAGTCATTGTCCCCCAATTCAAATACAGAATTTTCATTGCTTTTTGCGCGTCCAGACTTTTTTCTTTCATTTTGGCATCCAGAATTTTTTGTAACTTTCTGCACTCCTGATTTTTTGTCACTTTTTGCGTCCTAAATGCTTGTCGCGTTTTGCGTCCTGAATATTCGTAACTTTCCGCATCCTGAATTTTCGTCACTTTTCATGTGCTGAATTTTTGCCGCTTTTTGCGTGCAGAATTTTCATCATTTTTCACGTCCTGAATTTTCGTTGCTTTATTCTACCAGTAATTTCATACCTGTTCCTGTCCTGAATTTATGTCGCATTTAGTGTCTTTAATTTTCGTCACCTTTCACATCCTGTATTTTCATCACATGTCGTCTGCTGAATTTTCTTTGCTTTTCGCGTGCGGAATCTTAGTCGCTTTTCAATTGCTGACTCTTCGTCGCTTTTTGTGTGCTGAAATTTCGGCGCTTTTCCTTTGCTGAAATTTCGTCGATGTTCATGTGCTGAAATTTTGTCGCTTTTCGCATTCTGAATTTTCATTGCATTTCACTTCCTGAATTTACATCGCTGTTCGCATTTTGAGTTTTCGACCCTTCTGCATCCTGAATTTTCGTCACTTTTCGCATGCTGAATTTTCGTTGTTTTTCATGTGCCGAACTTTCGTCACTTTCCATGTGCTGAAATTTCATTGCTTTTCACCTCCTTAAATGTCATCACATTTTGCGTCCTAAAATGTCGTCTCTTTTGCGTGCTGAATTTTCATCGCCTTTGGCATCCTCAGATTTAATTGCTTTTCTTGTCCTGAATTTACATCAGGACAAATACGTCAACCCATGCTGAATTTTCGTCGCTTTCTGCATGCTAAATTGTCGCCGCTTAATGTGTCCTGTAATTTTTTCACTTTTAGTATCCAGAATTTATGTCGCTTTTGCCGTTCTTATTTTTTGTCGCCTTTCGCATCCTGAATTTTCATTGACATTGACATTTCAATTGACATTTTCCCGTGCTTTTCATGTGCTGAAATTTCGTCATTTCTGTGCTAAAATTTTCATCGCTTTTTAGCACCTGTTGAAATTTTTCGCATTCTAAAATGTCGTCGCTGAATTTTGCGTGCTGGACTTTCCGCATTTGAAATTTGCATCCTTCAAATTTAGTCCGCTTTTCTCATCCCGGATTTTACGTCGCATTTGGTATGTGAATTTCACATCGTCTGCTTTCGTGTCCTGAAAATTTTTTCACATGCTGAAATTTTCATCACTTTTCACGTACCTTGCATCCTGAATTTGTCTGCTGTTGGCGTTTTGAATTTTTGTCACCTCTTGTGCCCAAAATTGTCGTCACTTTTCAAGTGCTGATCTTTTGTCGCTTTTCTTGTGCTGAATTTTCGTAGCTTTTGTCGGTTTGCCGCTGATCTCATGGTGAATTTGCGTTGCTTTTTGGGCCCTGAAGGTTCCTTGCTTGAAACATTCTGAATTTTTGTCGCTTTTCAACCACTGAAATTTAATTGCTTAATGCGTCCTTTAATTTTATCACCTTCCACGTTCTGAATTGATGTTGCTTTTGGCTGTTTGAACTTTCCTTGCCTTTCGCTTCCTGAATTTACATCATGTTTTGTGTGCTGAATTTTTGTCGCATTTCATATGCTTGAATTTTCCTCGCCTTTTCGTGTGCTGAATTTTCGGCACTTGTCCCGTGTGCTGAATTTTCATCATGTAGCGTGCTTAATGTGTCACATTTGCATGCTAAATTTATGTCCACTTTTGGCGTTTTTAATTTGTTTGCCATCTCGCTTCCCGAATTTTCATCACATTTTTCTTGTGGGAACTTTCATCGATTTTCTCATGCTGAATTTTCGTTGCTTTTGCTCCTGAAGGTTTGCCGCGATCACGTGGCTGAATTTTGCATTGCTTTTCACATCTTGAAGATTCCTCGCTTTAGCATGCTGAATACATCGCTTTAAATACGCATTTTTTAGTTTTCGACGCCTTTGCATCCAAATCGTTTCATCACGCCATGCATGTGCAAAAAATTTTTGCTTATTGCGTCCTTAAATTTCGTCGCTTTATGCGTCCTGAAATTTCGTCGCTTTTCTCGCCCTGAATTTACGTCGCTTTGGCCGTTTTTAATTTTCGCCGCTTTTTGCGTCCTGACATTTCCCCCCATTTCAAATGCTGAATTTTCATCGCTTTTTGCTTCCCAAATTTTTCTCCGTTTTAGCATCCTTAATTTTGGTAACTTTTCGAATCCTGAATTTTCATACCTTTCATACATTTCGTTACAACTTTCTGAGTCACCTAAATGTTTGTTGCATTTCACGTCCTGAATTTTTCGTTCTTTTTGTGTCCTGAATTTTCCGACCTTTTTCATTCCCAGAATTTTTTCGACCACTTTTCTTGAGTGCTGAAAATTGTGTCGAATATCCGCGTGCAGAGTTTTCATCTTTTTCCGCGTCCTGAAGGTTCGTTGTTTTTTGTGTGCTGAAATGTAGGGGGGTACTTCTCAACTGCTGAATTTTCATTGCTTTTTCATTCATGTCCTAAAGTTGCTTAATATTTGCGTGCTGTATGTTCTTAGCTTCACATGTCCTGAATTTTCGTCGCCTTATTTTTCCTGGAATTTCATAGCTATTCGTGTCCTGAAATTACGCAGCTTTTGAATCCTGAATTTTCGTCACTTTTCATATGCTGAATTTTCATCACTTTTTGTGTGCTGAATTTTTGGCGCTTTTTGCGTGCTGAATTTTTGTTGCTTTTTGCGTCCTGAAAGTTTGGTCATTTGCATGCTGAAATTTTGTCGGTTTTCACTTCCAGAAATTTATTTGCGTTTCACATTCTGAATTTTTGTCGCATTTTTGCTGAATTGTCGTGGCTTTGTGTGCTGAAATTTCATCGTTTTCTCCTCCCTTTGGCTTCCTAAAATGTATTGCTTATAGCTGTGATGAATTTTCATCATTTTTTCTCTGAAATTCAGTCGCTTTTCTCGTCCTGATTTATGTTACTTTTGTGGCTTTGGAATTTTCGTTCATTCACGTCCTAAATTTTTGTCGCATTTTATCGCATAGCTGAATTTTGGCCAGCTTTTCAACGTGCTGATTTTTTGTGCTTTCCATGTGCTGAAATTTCATCACTTTTTCGCCTCCTGAAATTTCATCGCATTTTTGCTTCCTAAAATTTTTGTCATTTGCACATGCTGAATTTTCATCGCATTTCACATCCTGAACTTTCGGCACTTCTTGCATGCTGAATTTTCATCACTTTCCACATGGAGAATTTTCGTCACTTACCCTGTTTTTTATTTTCAATTGCTTTCGCGTCCTGAAGCTTTCGTTGCCATTTTGCGTTTTGAAATTCGTCACTTTTCCTCTGCTGAAATGCCATCGCGTATCGCATGCTGAAAATTAGTCATTTTTCACAGGCTGAATTTTCGTTGTCTTTCACATGCTGAAAATTAGTCATTTTTCACAGGCTGAATTTTCGTTGTCTTTTGCGTGCTGAAATTCCGTCTCTATTCGTTGCTGAATTTTGTCACTTGATGTGTGCCTGAATTTTCATGGCTTTAAACAGATGAATTTTTTAGTCCGCTTTTCACATGCTTCCACTTTCATCACTTTTCGCATCCTGAGGTTTCGGTCATTTTCATGTGCCGATATTTTGTCGGTTTTCATCTCGAACTTTGGTTGCATTTCGCGTCCTGAATTTTTGTCGCATTTCTGGTGCTGAATTTTTGTCGCTTTTAGTGTCCTGAGTTTTTGTCGTTTTTGCATCCTGAAAGTTTGTCGCCTAATGCATCCTGAAATGTACTCGTTCTCATCCTGAACTTATGTCGCTTTTGATGTTTTGAATTTTCGTTGCATTTCGTGTCCTGAATTTTTGTCCTGAATTTCGTGTGCTGAATTTTCGTTGCTTTTCGTGTGCTGACTTTTCACCGCATTTCGTGTGCGTGAATTTTCGTGGCTTTCCGTGTGCTTAAATTTCATCGCTTTTTGCCTCCTGAAATTTCATCGCATTTTGCGTACTAAAATTTCGTCGATTTTTGATTGCTGAACCTTCGTTGCTTTTTGCATGCTGAATTTCCGTTGATTTTCGCATGCTGAATTTTCGTCGTATTTCACGTCCTGAAGTTTTGTAGCTTTTCGCATACTGAGTTTTCATCACTTTTCGCGTGGTGCATTCACGTCACTTTTCTTGTGCTGAAATTTCATTGCTTTCCACGTCCTGAAATTTTGTTGCGTCGCATCCTGAATTTGTGTCGCATTTCACGTCCTGAATTATTGTCGCTTTTAGCGTACTGAATTTTTTTCATGCATCATGAAGGTTCGTTGCATTTTGTGTGCTGAATTTTCGTTGACGTGGTAAATTTCGTCTTTGACGTGGTAAATTTTCTTTACTTTTAACATCCTGAAATTTTGTCGCTTTATGCGTCCTGAAGTTTCGGTGCTTTTCATGTCCTGAATTTACATCGCCTTCCGTGTGCTGAATTTGTGTCGCGTTATGCGTGCTGAATTTTTGTCGCTATAAACATGATGAATTTTCGTTGCTTTTCGCGTGCTTCACCTCTTTCATTTTCATCACTTTTTTCATCGCTGTTCATGTCCTGGTACGTTGCTTTTCGTTTATTGAATTTTTGTCACTGTTTGTGTGCTGAATTTTTGTGTGCCTCCTGAAATTTCATCGCATTTTGCAGCCTAAAATTTAGTCGCTCTTTTATGCGTGCTGAATTTTCGTCGCTTTAAACATGATGAATTTTTGTCGCTTTTCGTGTGCTTTACTTTCAGCGCTTTTCGTGTGCTGAATTTTTGTCACTTTTCGTGTGCTGAATTTTTGTCTCTTTTCGAGTGCTGAATTTCCATCGCTTTTCGTGTCCTGAAGGTTCGTTGTTTTTCGTGTCCTGAATTTTTGTCACTTTTCGCGTACTGAATTTTCATTGCTTTTCACGTCCTAAAGTTCCTCGATATTCATGTGCTGAATTTTCGTCACTTTTCACATGCTGAATTTTCGTTGCTTTTCGTGTCCTGAATTTATGTCGCTTTTCGCAATTTGAAAATATCGACGCCTCATACGTCCTGAATTTCGCAGGCTTTTCATATGCTGAATTTCGTCACTTTTAGCGTGCTGAAATTTTCATTGTTGTCACGTTGCTGAATTTTTGTTGTTTTTTTACGTTCTAAAGGTTCCGCGATTTTCACGCATGCTGAATTTTCGTCGATTTTCGTGTGTGAATTGCGATGCTTTTCATGTTCTGAAATTTCGTCACTTTAGTCATTCTGTAATTTCATAGATTTTTGTGTCTTGAATTTACACTGCTTTTGACGTTATTTATTTTTGTCACCCTTTCACGTCCTGAATTTTTGTCACTGAATTTGGTGTGCTGAATTTCCTTTCGATTTTCGAGTGCTGAATTTTCATCAATTTTTGCTTTCTAAATCTTCGTCGCTTTTCGCATTTTGAATTTTCGACGCCTTTTGTGTCTTAAATGTTCGTCACTTTTTGCATGCTGAATTGTCGTGGCTTTCCGTATGCATGAAATTTCATCGCTTTTTCTCCTTCTGAAATTTTCATCGCTTTTTTTTTCTCCTCCTGAAATTTCATCGCATTTTGCGTCCTAAAATGTCGTTGTTTTTTGTGTGCTGAATTTCCATCGCTTTTTGTGTCCTGAAGGTTCGTTGTTTTTCGTGTCCTCCCTGAATTTTTGTCACTTTTCGCGTACTGAATTTTTCATTGCTTTTTCACGTCCTAAAGGTTCCTCGATATTCATGTGCTGAATTTTCGTCACTTTTCACATGCTGAATTTTCGTTGCTTTTCGTGTCCTGAATTTATGTCGCTTTTCAGCGATCTTTGAATTTTCGACGCCTCATACTCCTTGAATTTCCGCGGCTTTTCATATGCTGAATTTTCGTCACTTTTAGCGTGCTGAATTTTCATTGTTGTCACGTGCTGAATTTTTGTTGTTTTTTTACGTTCTAAAGGTTCCTCGATTTTCGCATGCTGAATTTTCGTCGATTTTCGTGTGATGAAATTGCGATGCTTTTCATGTTCTGAAATTTCGTCACTTTAGTCATTCTGTAATTTCATAGATTTTTGTGTCTTGATTTACACTGCTTTTGAACGTTATATTTATTTTGTCCCCCTTTTCACGTCCTGAATTTTTGTCACTGAATTTGTGTGCTGAATTTCCTTCGATTTTCGAGTGCTGAATTTTCATCAATTTTTGCTTTCTAAATCTTCGTCGCTTTTCGCATTTTGAATTTTCGACGCCTTTTGTGTCTTAAATGTTCGTCACTTTTTTGCATGCTGAATGTCGTGGCTTTCCGTATGGCTGAAATTTCAATCGCTTTTCTCCTCCTGAAATTTCATCGCTTTTCTCCTCCTGAAATTTCATCGCATTTTGCGTCCTAAAATGTCGTTGTTTTTTTGTGTGCTGATTTCCTTCGCTTTTGTGTCCTGAAGGTTCGTTGTTTTTCGTGTCCTGAATTTTTGTCACTTTTCGCGTACTGAATTTTCATTGCTTTTCACGTCCTAAAAGTTCCTCGATATTCATGTGCTGAATTTTCGTCACTTTTCACATGCTGAATTTTCGTTGCTTTTCGTGTCCTGAATTTATGTCGCTTTTCGCATTTTGAATTTTCGACGCCTCATACGTCCTGAATTTCCGCGGCTTTTCATATGCTGAATTTTCGTCACTTTTAGCGTGCTGAATTTTTCATTGTTGTAACGTAGCTGAAACTTTTTTGTTGTTTTTTTACGTTTCTAAAGGTTCCTCGATTTTCGCATTGCGAAATTTTCGTCGATTTTCGTGTGATGAAATTGCGATGCTTTCATGTTTCTGAAATTTCGTCACGTTTAGTCATTCTGTAATTTCATAGATTTTTTTGTCCTTGAATTTAATTTTAACTGCTTTTTGACGTTTACGTTTTATTATTTTTGTTATTTTTGTTCCCCTTTCACGTCCTGAATTTTTGTCACTGAATTTGTGTGCTGAATTTCCTTTCGATTTTCGAGTGCTGAATTTTCATCAAATTTTGCTTTCTAAATCTTCGTCGCTTTTCGCATTTGAATTTTTCGACGCCTTTGTGTTTAAATGTTCGTCACTTTTGCATGCTGAATTGTCGTGCTTTCTTTCCGTATGCTGAAATTTCATCGCTTTCTCCTCCTGAAATTTCATCGCTTTTCTACCTCCTGAAATTTTCACATCGCATTTGCGTTCCTAAAATGTCGTTGTTTTTTGTGTGCTGAATTTCCATCGCTTTTTGTGTCCTGAAGGTTCGTTGTTTTTCGTGTCCTGAATTTTTGTCACTTTTCGCGTACTGAATTTTCATTGCTTTTCACGTCCTAAAAGTTCCTCGATATTCATGTGCTGAATTTTCGTCACTTTTCACATGCTGAATTTTCGTTGCTTTTCGTGTCCTGAATTTATGTCGCTTTTCGCATTTTGAATTTTCGACGCCCGCATACGTCCTGAATTTTCCGCGGCTTTTCATATGCTGAATTTTCGTCACTTTTAGCGTGCTGAATTTTCATTGTTGTAACGTGCTGAATTTTTGTTGTTTTTTTACGTTCTAAAGGTTCCTCGATTTTCGCATGCTGAATTTTCGTCGATTTTCGTGTGATGAAATTGCGATGCTTTTCATGTTCTGAAATTTCGTCACTTTAGTCATTCTGTAATTTCATAGATTTTTGTGTCTTGAATTTACACTGCTTTTGACGTTATTTATTTTTGTTCCCTTTCATCAACCGTCCTGAATTTTGTCACTGAATTTGTGTGCTGAATTTCCTTCGATTTTCGAGTGCTGAATTTTCATCAATTTTTGCTTTCTAAATCTTCGTCGCTTTTCGCATTTTGAATTTTCGACGCCTTTTGTGTCTTAAATGTTCGTCACTTTTTGCATGCTGAATTGTCGTGGCTTTCCGTATGCTGAAATTTCATCGCTTTTCTCCTCCTGAAATTTCATCGCTTTTCTCCTCCTGAAATTTCATCGCATTTTGCGTCCTAAAATGTCGTTGTTTTTTGTGTGCTGAATTTCCATCGCTTTTTGTGTCCTGAAGGTTCGTTGTTTTTCGTGTCCTGAATTTTTGTCACTATTTTTCCGCGTACTGAATTTTCATTGCTTTTCACGTCCTAAAGGTTCCTCGATATTCATGTGCTGAATTTTCGTCACTTTTCACATGCTGAATTTTCGTTGCTTTTCGTGTCCTGAATTTATGTCGCTTTTTCGCATTTGAATTTCGACGCCTCATACGTCCTGAATTTCCGCGGCTTTTCATATGCTGAATTTTCGTCACTTTTAGCGTGCTGAATTTTCATTGTTGTCACGTGCTGAATTTTTGTTGTTTTTTTACGTTCTAAAGGTTCCTCGATTTTCGCATGCTGAATTTTCGTCGATTTTCGTGTGATGAAATTGCGATGCTTTTCATGTTCTGAAATTTCGTCACTTTAGTCATTCTGTAATTTCATAGATTTTTGTGTCTTGAATTTACACTGCTTTTGACGTTATTTATTTTTGTTCCCTTTCACGTCCTGAATTTTTGTCACTGAATTTGTGTGCTGAATTTCCTTCGATTTTCGAGTGCTGAATTTTCATCAATTTTTGCTTTCTAAATCTTCGTCGCTTTTCGCATTTTGAATTTTCGACGCCTTTTGTGTCTTAAATGTTCGTCACTTTTTGCATGCTGAATTGTCGTGGCTTTCCGTATGCTGAAATTTCATCGCTTTTCTCCTCCTGAAATTTCATCGCTTTTCTCACCTGAAATTTCAATCGCATTTTGCGTCCTAAAATGTCTATTGTTTTTTGTGTGCTGAATTTTCCATCCGCTTTTGTGTCCTGAAGGTTCGTTGTTTTTCGTGTCCTGAATTTTTGTCACTTTTCGCGTACTGAATTTTCATTGCTTTTCACGTCCTAAAGGTTCCTCGATATTCATGTGCTGAATTTTCGTCACTTTTCACATGCTGAATTTTCGTTGCTTTTCGTGTCCTGAATTTATGTCGCTTTTCGCATTTTGAATTTTCGACGCCTCATACGTCCTGAATTTCCGCGGCTTTTCATATGCTGAATTTTCGTCACTTTTAGCGTGCTGAATTTTCATTGTTGTCACGTGCTGAAATTTTTGTTGTTTTTTTACGTTCTAAAGGTTCCTCGATTTTCGCATGCTGAATTTTCGTCGATTTTCGTGTGATGAAATTGCGATGCTTTTCATGTTCTGAAATTTCGTCACTTTAGTCATTCTGTAATTTCATAGATTTTTGTGTCTTGAATTTACACTGCTTTTGACGTTATTTATTTTTGTCCCCTTTCACGTCCTGAATTTTTGTCACTGAATTTGTGTGCTGAATTTCCTTCGATTTTCGAGTGCTGAATTTTCATCAATTTTTGCTTTCTTCTAAATCTTCGTCGCTTTTCGCATTTTGAATTTTCGACGCCTTTTGTGTCTTAAATGTTCGTCACTTTTTGCATGCTGAATTGTCGTGGCTTTCCGTATGCTGAAATTTCATCGCTTTTCTCCTCCTGAAATTTCATCGCTTTTCTCCTCCTGAAATTTCATCGCATTTTGCGTCCTAAAATGTCGTTGTTTTTTGTGTGCTGAATTTCCATCGCTTTTTGTGTCCTGAAGGTTCGTTGTTTTTCGTGTCCTGAATTTTTGTCACTTTTCGCGTACTGAATTTTCATTGCTTTTCACGTCCTAAAGGTTCCTCGATATTCATGTGCTGAATTTTCGTCACTTTTCACATGCTGAATTTTCGTTGCTTTTCGTGTCCTGAATTTATGTCGCTTTTCGCATTTTGAATTTTCGACGCCTCATACGTCCTGAATTTCCGCGGCTTTTCATATGCTGAATTTTCGTCACTTTTAGCGTGCTGAATTTTCATTGTTGTCACGTGCTGAATTTTTGTTGTTTTTTTACGTTCTAAAGGTTCCTCGATTTTCGCATGCTGAATTTTCGTCGATTTTCGTGTGATGAAATTGCGATGCTTTTCATGTTCTGAAATTTCGTCACTTTAGTCATTCTGTAATTTCATAGATTTTTGTGTCTTGAATTTACACTGCTTTTGACGTTATTTATTTTTGTCCCCTTTCACGTCCTGAATTTTTGTCACTGAATTTGTGTGCTGAATTTCCTTCGATTTTCGAGTGCTGAATTTTCATCAATTTTTGCTTTCTAAATCTTCGTCGCTTTTCGCATTTTGAATTTTCGACGCCTTTTGTGTCTTAAATGTTCGTCACTTTTTGCATGCTGAATTGTCGTGGCTTTCCGTATGCTGAAATTTCATCGCTTTTCTCCTCCTGAAATTTCATCGCTTTTCTCCTCCTGAAATTTCATCGCATTTTGCGTCCTAAAATGTCGTTGTTTTTTGTGTGCTGAATTTCCATCGCTTTTTGCGCGCTGAATTTTTGCCGCTTTTTGCGTGCTGAATTTTCGTCGTGCGAAATATTATAATCTTCTCTAATCTCATTATATTTTGAGTCCTAAAATTTTGACGATTTTCGCATACTGAATTTTCATTGCTTTTCATGTGGTGAATTCACGTTGCTGTTCTTGTGCTGAAATTTCATTGCTTTCCACTTTCTGAAATTTCATTGCATTCGCTGTCCTGAAATTTTGTTGCATTCACGTCCTGAATGTTCGTCTCCTTTTTAAGCGTACTGAATTTTCAAAATTTTTGTCATCCTGGAAGGTTCGTCTGCATTTCGTGTGCTGAATTTTTGTCGCTTTCACATGCTTGAATTTCGTTTGCCTTTCACGTACAAGAACTCGGTCACTTTAACGTCCTAAAATATTTTGTCGCTTTAGGCTTCCTGAAGTTTTCGTCCTGTTTCGTGTCCTGAATTTACGTCGCCTTCCGTGTCTGAATTTTTGTTGCTTTAATGCGTGCTGAATCTATCGTTGCTTAACATGTTGAAATTTTTGTCACTTTTCGTGTGCTTCATTTTCACGCTTTTTTCGCGTGCTGAATTTCGTCACTTTCCGTGTGCTGAATTTTTTGTCTCTTTCGAGTGCTTTAATTTCCATTGGCTTTTTTTCGCGTCCTGAAGTTCGGCAATTTCAACGTCCGAAATTTATGTTGCATTTCATGATCCTGAATTTTTGTTGCAAATCATGTCCTCAAAACCGTCGTCGCTTAGCATGCTTCAACGTGGTGAATTCACCACTTTTCTTGTGCTGAATTTTCGTCTCATTTCACATCCTGAATTTTTGTCACTCCCTGTAATTGTGCTGTAATTTCGTCCGCGTATTGCGTGCTGAAATTTCTCGAACTTTGGGCGCCATAAATGTAGTCGCTTTTCTCGTCATTTATCTTCACTTCTGGTGCTTTGATAATTCACATCACTTTCGCTTCTTGAAATTTTTCGCATTTCACGTCTTGAATTTTCATCACTTGTCGTGTGCTTGAATTTTCTTCGCTTTCACATGCTGAATCTTCGTCGCTTTTTGTGTGCTGAAATTTCGGCGCTTTTCCTGTGCTGAAATTTTGTCGATTTTCATATGCTGAAATTTCGTTGCTTTTCGTATCTTGAATTTTCATTGCATTTCGCGTCCTGCATTTACGTCGCTTTTCGCATGTTGAATTTTTCGATGCCCTTGTGCATCCTGAATTTTTGTCAATTTTCATATGCTGAAGATTCGCCATTATTGCGTGCTGAATATTCATCACTTTCCGCGTGCTGAATTTTCGTCGCTTTCGTGTGCTGAAATTTCATCGCTTTTCACCTCCTGAAATTTCATCGCATTTTGCGTCCTAAATTTTTGGTGCTTTTTTGTGCTGTATTTTCCCCACTTTTTGCATGCTGAATTGTTGTTGCTTTTCGCATTCTGAATTTTCGTCACATTTCAAATCCTGAAATTTCGTCGATTTTTGCATGCGGAATTTTCATTGCTTTTTGCGTGCTGCATTTTTGTTGCTTTTCGCGTGCTGAATTTTCATCGCTTTTCACGTGCTGAATTTTCGTGGCTTTCCGTGCACTGAAATTTCATCGCTTTTCGTCTCCTGAAATTTAGTTGCATTTTGCGGCCTGAATTTTTGCCGCATTCAACACTCCTGTGTTTTTCGGTCAACTTTTAGCGTCTGAATTTTCATCACTTTGTGCATCCTGAAGGTTCACATTCTTTGTGTGCTGTATTTTCATCACTTTTCACATGCTGAATTTTCGACGCATTTCCTTGTGCTGAAATATTTTTTGGCTATCTCCCTCGTCCTAGCAATTTTTATAACTATTTCATCCTGAAATTTTGCACTTTTCGCATCCTGAATTGATGAGGGGGCTTTGGCATCCTGAAAGTTTGTCCTCTTGTCGTGTGCTGAATTTTCGACGCTTTTAACATGCTAGAAATTTCGTCGCTTTTCCTGTGCTGAAATTTTTGTCGCTATCGCTTTATGCATCCGAAATTTTTCGGCGCTTTTCGCATGTGCATTTATGTCGGTTGGACGTTTTTAAATTTCAAAGCCTTTCGCTGTCCCTGAATTTTGGTCGCTTTTTCGTGCTCAAATATCGTCACTTTCTGTGCTCATTTTCATTGTCATATTGTGTCCTGCAGTTTCAGTAATTTTCATTTGCTGAAATTTCATCGGTTTTCATGTCCTGAAATTTAGTTGCACTTTTTGCATCCTGAATTCTGTCCATTTCACATCCTAATTTTCTCGCTTTTAGCGTGCTTCACGTGTAATTCACTTCGCATTTCGTGTGCTGAATTTTTTCGTCTCTTTTCACATTGCTGAATCTTTCGTCACTTTCCTGGTCTTCAAATTTACGTTGCGTATGCGTGCTGAAATTTTCCTCGCTTTAGAGGCACCATGATATGTAGTCGCTTTTCTCGTCCTGAATTTGGTGCTTTGAATTTTCATCACAATCTGCCGTCTTGAAATTTTTCGCATTTCATGTCCTGAATTTTCATCACTTGTCCTGTGCTGAATTTTCGTCACATTTCACGTGCTGAATCTTCGTCGCTTTTTGTGTGCTGAAATTTCGGTGCTTTTCCTGTGCTGAAATTTCGTCGATTTTCATATGCTGAAATTTCGTCGCTTTTCGTATCCTGAATTTTCGGTGCATGTCGCGTCCTGAATTTACATTGCTTTTTGTGTTTTGAATTTTCGACGCCTTTTGCATCCTGAATTTTCGTCAATTTTCATATGCTGAAAGTTTCGTCCATTTTTTCGGGTCCTTTTTTTGCATCCTAAAGGTTCATCGCATTTCTTGTGTGAATTTTTTACCTTTTTCACTTGCTGAATTAACATCACTTTTCCTATGCGAATTTTCGTCACTTTTTCACATACTGAATTTTCGTCACTTACTTTAGCTCAAATTTCGTCACTTATTGCTGCTGAAATTTCCATCACTTTATGCGTCCTAAAATTTATTCGCTTTAATCATCTGATTTACATCGCTTTTGGTGCTTTTGAATTTTCACATCGTCTTCGGGTCCTGAGTTTTTCGTCGCTTTTTTTTCCACCGAGCTGATTTGCGTTGCTTTTATGGCTGAAATTTCATCCGCTTTCACCTCCTGAAAAGTTTCATCGCATTTGCATCCTGAAATTCTGTACTTTTTGCGTGCTGAATTTTCGTCCGGTTTTCACGTCCTGAAATTTCATTTGCATTTTCAGACCTGAATTTTTGTCGCATTTCACTCCTGAATTTTTGTCGCATTTAGCAATACTATTCTCTCTATCACTTTTTGCATCATGAAGGTTCATCACATTTTCATGTTCCTGAATTTTTTTAGCTTTTCACATTCATGAATTTTCACGCATTCCTATGCTGAATTTTATCCTCTTTTCACAACTGAATTTTCGCACTTTTCATGTGCTCGAAATTTCGGTCGCTATCATGTCCTGAAATGTTAGTACCTTATGGCGCGTCCTGAAAATTTATCGCTTAATCGTTCTGAAATTTACGTCGCTTTTGGGTGCTTTGAATTTCGTCCCTTTTCGGTTCCTGTATTTTCCTTCGCTTTTCCCGAGCTGAATTCCTCGTCGCTTTTTTTCGCGGCTGAATTTTCAATGACGTGTCCATGTGCTGAAATTTCATCGCTTTTCGCTTCCTGAAATTTCATCCGCATGTTTGCATCCTAAATTTCGTCACTTTTTTTGCATGCTGAATTTCCATGCTTTTTTCGCATGCTGAATTTTTCAATCGCATTTCAAATCCCTGAAGTTTCGTCGATTTTTTTCCATGCTGAATTTTCGTGGCAATACTATCATTCTATG